>JAAAKE020082412.1:0-23487 GCA_010014785.2 Anisolabis maritima | reverse complement strand
CCACAACATAGTAGAATAAATATTTATTGAGATATGAAACTACAAAAACACATCACATTAAAACCGACAAAACTTTTAAAACAACCTAATACTAATCAGATCTCCTCAGACGGCTTCTGATTTTCCTATACTACGAACGTGAGATCTTTAGAGCAGCTGTCTGACGCAGTGTAGTGTGATGGGATTCCGCTGGAATTTGTGCGTTTGATCCTCTCAATTATTTTCTCGGTTATCACTAAATTATTTAAATTTTTAATAACTTTCTCAACATTTCTTGGTTGTTGGAAGTCTGTTTGAGTAAAGCGAATACCTAAAAATCGGGAGCATGTTTCGAGTTCTGATTAGTGTTTTATCTGTCCTCTAAAAAATTTCCGAGAACCTCAACTGCCCAAATGACAAAGCATAGATTTCGGGTTCCCTTCCAATCGGGATTCCATCCCAATCCGTCATAAGTGTCCTGGCGCAGTCTAGTAGTAAAATTTACGAATGATTGTAGGAGAGAATATCGCGGAAATCTTAATATTGCTGAATTTTAAAAACGCCTTCAGTTTCATCGACCACTCCCTTCTGATTAAAAAGCTGCATGATTATAGTGAATTTTCAGGATCAGCCTCTACACTATTGCACACTTACCTTATAGATAGAAGACAGTGAGTCGAGATTAATGGGTAGAAATCATGACTTTGAACAATGACGAGTGGAGTTCCACATCGTGGGGTGTTATCTCCACTGTTTTTCTCGATATTTATTAACGATCTTACAGGGGTAAGCATTCCAGTTACCATCTAATTACTGACAAATTACAAATTTATCTCGGGGCGGATAGGTCTGATATCGGAGAGCGGTTGATAAAGTAAATTTCGATATTTGCAAATAAAGACAATAAAGATAGAGGTCATAAAAATTTTCTATATATACTGGTAGTATATACTTTTTTATAAAGACTAAAAGGTAAAAAAAATTGATTATATATAAAAAAATTTTTATGAATAAATTTTTGTCTTCGCATGCAAAATTATCTATAAATAGTGACAATAATAGATCTGAAGATGGTTTTAATCACAGCCGAAACTTTAGCTGTTTAAAATAAAATCAAAGAAAAAAGGCAGAATTTTTCTTCACCTTTTATCTCTTGAAAATTACTTTTCAAAAGTTTTAACAAGTACTATATTTTACTTCAGTTTAAAAGATTAAATTAAAAATGTCAATCAATATTTTACTTTTTTTTTATTGCAAATAAGTGTGTCTACCGCAATTACTTTTTTATTTTCTCTAGCCTATATATATAATATATATATTTAAGTCTTGTTGATCGCAAAAAATTTGATATCAAGATTTCAACAGAATATGTTTTGAGGTCCTATGAATCACACAAAGTGATCTATCTGTAAATGTGTCTGTGTGTGTGTTAATAAAATATCTACTCTAATGATTGTGATTAACTAGTGTCACATATTGGGTTCCCTAGAGGCGGGCGTTGCTTGTTCTTCAGATATTGGGTAGTGCTTTTTTTGGCTTTTAGGATGGTTAGGTTTTTCTAAATAAAGACAAATTTGTCTTATTGAATTTTATTTTGATGATTATAAAAATTTACAAAATGAACATTACGACCGGCCGGGATTATGTCCAGAGAAAAAATCTTCCCGAGAGTATTAAGTAAGTCCTTTTATAATATTTTTGATCTTTAGCTTAGCCGAATTCAGTTCATACCAAGAGAATTGAATATACCAGTGGCTACACATGTTATCTTAAATGACTTAGCTTTGCATTTCTGTGGGATCAACTACACCTGCCTGATAGAAAATGTTAACTTTGTTTCTCGAATTTCTTTTTATCTGAAATTGATTTTGCTCCTCTTAAATTAAAAATTTGTCTCTCTCTCTCTATTCATATTAATGGTTTCACAAGAATGTCACAACAATATAGTAAAATAGTTGATTTTTCGAGCTCTATTCCATTCATATGTATGAGATATAAACTTTAAATGTATATCTCGATTCAGACTCTAAACCAGCCAAGACAATTATTTTTTATTAAAAATTTAAATCTAACTTAAACTAGAAAGGGTTATGGTAGGGCTTTAGAGCCGACCAAGATGTTGGTCACTCTACTGGTTTAAAAAGCGGCTAAGTGAAAAATTGTTATATAAATATTTTTCACTTGGAACTTTAACATTCGATCAGTATATATACTGGGAATATGTTTTTTTGCTAGTGTGGTCGAGCGTCCCCGTGGTCTGCTGCAATGGAAACACACCGATGCTCCGGATAGATAGGCTAAAGATCCAGGGTTTGACTCCCGCGGGCAAGGGGTCGCTTGATCCAACAACAAGAAATATACTCACAAAAAATTATTTTATTAAAAAGCCTTGAATTTGATATTTCAAGAATTTCATTTAATGCAAAACTTAAAACACAAAAATATCCAGTTTTTACTTAACCGTTTTAATCGAAGTAAGAACCGTTTTAATCTTTTGCCAACGTGATAAGAGCTTAATAATGCCTTTTACGAAAAGAATTGATATATGAATTTTAATCAAAATCGTTAGATCAAATTTTGAGAAAATCGAAAAAACTAAAAAAGTACATCAATAAAATACTAGTACTCTTTGCCCGTTTTTACTCGAGGTGTATACGACGAGATTATCTAGCTTAAATATAAAATTTCAGCCTCATAGGTTTTTGTTTTTGAATGTCTTGCAATACTCAATGCTTTCTCACTATATATTTTATATTCGGTTGTCCGTTTTTAATGCAAAACTTAAAACACAAAAATCTCCAGTTTTTATTTAACCGTTTTAATCGAAGTAAGAACCGTTTTGATCTTTTGCCAACGTGATAAGAGCTTAATAATGCCTTTTACGAAAAGGTCCGGTTCTCTAGATTCGATTAAATCTTTAAACGCAATTTCGACATCGGTCTGATTTTTAAACACTCCTCTATCTAGAAAGTTCGTTAAATGTGCGAACAAATGAAAATCAGTCGGGGAGAGATCTGGCGAGGCAGACTTTCGTATCCAAGTTCGTTCAATTTTTGCAGAGTGACCCGTGCAACGTGTGGACGTGCATTATCATGAAGAAGAATCGGTCCTTTTCTGTTTATCAATGCTGGACATTGCTTTTGCAAAAGCTGGTACATTTCATCGATTTCTCTAAAGTACTTCTTGGCAGTTATTCTTTCACCCGGTTTTAAGAAGTTATAGTGGATTAAGCCTGCACAAGACCACCATACAATCAACATGATCTTTTTCGGGTGCAAATCCGGCTTAGGAAAGTGTTCCGGCTTTTTATCTTTGTCCAACCATTGACCCGAACGTTTTCTGATATCGTAGAGCACCCATTTCTCATCAATAAATGGGTCATTTTTGTTGCGCAAAAGAAGGGAAGAGCAAATTTCAAAACGACGATTTTTATTCATTACAAGTGGAACCCATTTGTCGAGCTTTTTCACTTTTCCCAGCTCAAGCAAATGGCGATCAATAGTCAAATAGTGAAATTGCAAACAAACTTCTGCAAGATCTCGAGTCGTTTTCGATAGATCAGCTTCAACAATTTGCTTCAGTTGTTCATCATCGACAGCGCCAGGCCGACCCCGACCCTCCTCGTCCAGGAGGCTTTCTTCACCGTTCCGAAATTTTTCGAACCAACGACCTACAGTTCTTTCATTAGCAGTCCCCTCATCAAAAGCCTGATTAACTTTTCGCCTCGTCTCTGCCGCTCTTGTGCCTAATTTGAATTCATACAAAAAAATTGCGAGAATTTTTTATTTTTCCATCTGTAACAAAAAGATAAACAACTTTTGTAAACTGTGGTTAAAAGTTAAACTTTTAGCACAAATAGATAAGGCAGGCCCTTTAAAATAATATATAACTTAACAACATTTTTGCAAAACTTTATTAGTAAAAAATGGACATTATTTTTGCAACAATCGAATATATTGAGATTTTCAAATCTGCAAATTAGCAATTTAAAATTTTTGTGGTTTGAGCCTATTCTTATCTTTTCGCAAATATTATTCTTCCGAGCACTAAAACGACTTTTAAGCATATTTATTTACATTTTTTCTTTAATATATAAAGAAAATTTATCAACAAACAAGGGAACAAAATTCATTTTATAGAATGAAAGATGTTGGATGATTTCAAAATAATAGGTTGGGAAAAAGAAATCCATTATTTTTTTGCTAGATGACTCTAGTGATATATATCTCGTGATGTATTGATCGCAGGTTCATACTTATACTCATTGGAAAAGTGACATTCCGTACTAAAAAAAATTCTTTAACAATTTTTTGGTTGATCGATTCAGTTGCGAGATTTAGCTCAGAGAAGATGGACTTCAACAAAATTTTGCTTCAATAAAGACGAAAATGTAAGCCAGGCGGCTGAAATTGTGAATGGTATTTATGGTCCCGATACTATCACAGCCAATCACGCGCAATTTTGGTTTCGTCGATTCCGTTCCGGTCATTTTGATATTAAAAATAAGTTATGTTAAAGATAAGATGCACCTCGCACAGTTAGACCCGTCGTCGAAAATGTCGATAAAATCATGGAAATGATCGAAGTAGACCGGCATGTTAGCAGTCGTAGTATCGCCCAAGTGCTGAAGGTTGACCACAAAAGAGTTTTGAGCCATTATGCATAAAGCTGGATTCAAAAAGAAGCTCGGTGTTTGGGTGCCACACGAATTGACGCAATAAAACACGATGAACCGAATTTCCATCTGCGAAGTCTTGGCCAAACGGAACCAAATCGAGCCATTTCTGAAACGGATGGTGACTGGAGATGAGAAATGGGTTATCTACGACAATATTGTGCGAAAACAATCGTGCGAAAACGACCGTGGTCAAAGCGTGGCGAAACGGCTCAAACGGTGGCCAAACCAGAATTAACGGCCAGGAAGGTTTTGCTGTGTGTTTGGTGGGACTGGAAAGGAATAATCTATTATGACCTGCTTCCATATGGCCAAACACTAAATTCGGACCTCTACTGTCAACAATTTGACCGTTTGAAGCTAGCGATCTACCAGAAGCGGCCAGAATTGGCCAATAGGAAAGGAGTTGTGTTCCATTAGGACAACGCCAGTCCACATACATCTATAGTGTCTCGCCAGAAATTCCGGAAGCTTGGTTGGGAAATTTTTGATTGATGCATCCACCTTAGAGTCCGGATTTGGCACCAAGCGATTACTATCTTTTTTTTGATTGCAAAACTTCCTTGGTGATAAGAAATTGTCCTCAAGAGGTTTGTCAAAATCGCTTAGTCGAGTTTTTTGCCAATAAGGACCAGAGCTTCTATGAAAATGATAATGCCTTGAAATAAACGAAAAAATAATGGAATCCGTTTATTATTTTCATTTCATATTTTGATACTATCAATTCTGTTTGTTTTTATAAATACCATTTTTTCAATAGACGTTTTTTTCTTATTAGCCGAAAAATATAATTATATATTTGCAAAATAGATAATAAAGGTTGGAATTTAAAATGTATGTGTGAATTGCTTTTTAATTTGAATTTATCACCTTTTTTTTATTTCGCCCCCACCCCCAAGGGTGTAAATAAATTCTTTCATCTAGGGAGATATTTTGTTATTCTGTGAGTCATTGACCTAGTTTAAATATTTAAAAGAATTGAATTTTTTTTCTTTTTATACATGTCGAGCAGTCAGGCCACCAATTATGTTTATTATTATTAAATGTTTTTTGTGTGATTAGAAAACTTATTTCAAGTGAAAATGAATTTTTATGACCAACTTTTTAAATAATTAATTAAGGTTTTTAATTTTCATCAATTTAATTTCATATGATTTTTCATGTCATTGAATGAATGATGAAATCATTAAAAATTTATTCGAAAAATATTAGTCAATTTTCATATATTTTTCTTAATTATTTCACTTTATATTCTCAGAATCTTAATCAAATATTCAATATTCTTTGAATGATATAGTGTCAAATTTATGTTTAAACCACATTAGCTTTTTTTTGAGACAACATATATAATTAAAGCGGATTTGGAGATCTTGACTTTTTTCATCATAAATTAACAAAAACTACAAACACGAAGCTCGGATATTTCTCAAAAAGCTTTGATAAAAGTTAAATACGTGTTACAGCATTTCGCAAACTGTGGAGAACACCTCTTTTAGGAGCCGCTATAAATATGGAGCGTAAAAAAAAGACAAGGATCCGCAGTGAAAAATATCCCAGCTGGGAACAAGCCTAAAAGAGACTGTAAGATTGAGCGAATATTGAGATGCGAATGACGCGTGTCAGGCAACACGGTCTTTTGTAAACAATGAAATTAATAGGACAGCACAAATTGGTAACAGGACGCTAACGGGGTTACACGGCACAACTTCATAGTCTATTAAAGAGCGCATCTGCTCACACAGATCATATACATCTTAATATACGCTTTGCCATCATTATACAGTGAGGCGTCGAGGGGAAAAAATTTGGTTGAGTAAAAATAAAAGGTCAACATTTTTTTGAGAAGGCGATTATAATTTTTATTTGAAGGCAACCCAAGATCACATTCGCCACATGGAAAAAAATATTTCTCCTGACAAGAGGAACGGAAATAGAGCCGTGAGTAATGTCAAGAAAATTGGTTCGTTGAAAAGTGCAAGTCTCTGATACATATGATTGAAGAAAAGATGGCTCAATACATTCATATAAGATGTATGTATCTTTATAAAACATTCAATTTATCTGAGATCGAACGAACATATTATATTATAAAGTTACTATATAAATTATGTATAATGAAGTATTGGCAATTATTATGACTATAAACATATCCTTTCAGGAAGTTGAATATTTTTTAAAAGCATATGTAAAGCTTTATATAAAGCTTTCTATTTACATATTTTACACTCTAACAAAACCATTCTATGGGGCTTGGTTCACAAGCTCTTGACTAAAATTTATGATTAATTAACATGATTCTGTCACTTGAATGATGATTTAGAGTTTTGGCATAGAATAAAATATATAAAAGTATATATATTTTAAATATATAAATCAAAATTTCTTAACTAGTTTTAAAATAATCTTTTTACTTTTTATCCTTTATTAATTATTAATATTTGGATAATTTTCAAATTCAAAGATAAAACTAAAAAATCCATATTACAATATTAATAATAAAGCTAATTTGCGGTGTGAATTTTGTTTTAATCGCAAAACAATAACATTATTTCACAGTAAGCAAAAACCCATTTATACAAAATAGTTGAAATAGTTAATAATTTTAGTATTATAATTAAAAATGAAAACTCTATTATCTTAATATTTTATTTAATATTTTATTTAATCTGTCTAAGACATTTACTGGAAATAATTAATTTTTTATGAATGTCAACGAGAAAAGGAGAAGAAAATGAGGTCAATCTCTCCAATAAAAGAAAGAAAGTAAAAAAAAGATTGCGGGAGGGGGTTTGGGGAGGGGGGTCATTAAGTATATTGTCTAATACATCATCTATTTAAGAATACCCTATTTCATTTATCATTCGGCGCTCATCCTGAAAGAATATAGACTCATGTCACATAGAAATTATTAGTATTTGCTTGCTGGAAGATAGGCGATCCGAATGACCAATTTTCCAAAGGATTTTTCATTTTATTGGTCCAGAGCTCCTTTAGTGCTCAGCACGCATGCGCAGTTGTTGTGCGTTCCTCTTAGTTGTAGCCTTGGTGTTTACCACCAAGCGACTGTGGTCTTGTGTTGGGTTTTAAATTATTAATCTAAATAAACGTTGGTTGGATTATTTATTTTATTTTAAAAAATTACACTAATTGTAAGAAATATTTATTTGAGTTGAATATGGCGGCGTTTCGTAACGGCATTTTATGAAAAATATATTTCTTTGGTTGGCATTTCATTTCAATTTTAATTTTTAGGAATTTCTTTAATTGGCGGCTTGATTTGCATGTTGGGAGAATGATATTCGCTCTTTCGGAATGTAAGGATAGATTTGTTGAAGAGAAGACCTTTTTTGAAATGTAGCTATGCTGAGGTGACTGGCTCTCGCTTGGGGGGCATGACTCTTCATGACTGTGGTGTTGGAGGAGCCTGCCTCGGATGACCGGACGTGTTCAATACAGTTAGGATGGAGTCAGCAACATCGTGTTTTGTATTATGATTTTATGTAAATTGTGTATAAAAAAATGTTCTTTATGACTTTATTATGGAAATTTATGTTATGTGTTTCGTATGTACGAAAACGATGGTTTATTAGAACAATTTAATTATGACGACCCATCTTATGATTTGGTCTTGTGTTTTGTGTATTTGGTTGCTTTGTAAATCGTTTGGTTTATGCTTTTGTGTTTTATGAGTTGTGTTTGCGTCTTGATTTACAAACCAATGCATTTGTGCCTTGTGTGTCTTTGTGAATTATGTCTTGGATTACATTTGATTGCATCTATGAATCATCTTTTTTGTAATTGGGAATCTGTTCATGAATTACTTATGTTATGAAGCGTTATGTAAATAAACTCATTATGTAAATATGTAAATAATTTAATCTATCTTTGTTTTTTTACTGACTTTCTTTTTTTTGCCACCTTACATGATATAATGAACAAACTTTCTCCAGGGAGATAATATTTACTTTTCTTAAAATAAGTAAAAAAGCAAAAATGGAATATTTCAATAATGATTAATTTGAATTCTAAGACGAGTAAATATAAAAGTTTAAAAAACCTAAATATTAAAAAAATGTAAGAATTATCAAATAAACAAACATTTGCCTCTCTCTAGGGAGAGTCATTTTATTCATTCAAAATGAATTATATTAGATTGAGCATTCATGTCATGTAGTTATAAAGCTAAGGGGGATGGGTGTATCCATTTTTTAGTGAGAAAAGTTCTTTCTGGGCTTTTGATTCATTAATCTTAAGGTACGAATAAAGAAAGTTACTCCTTAAAAAAGCACAGCTTGTTAGACATTAAAGAAAAATGTGATTATCTACTTTTGCTGGTGATCTCAGTTCGATTGAGTGTTTAGATGATAAATATATTTTTTCTCTTTAATTTTCTTGAAATATATAACGATTTGGTCTTTATTCGGTTGCCATAGTGTAATTTACGTTACAAAACAAAGAATTCTATAATTAAAATGAAGTGAAATTAAAGGTGGCGGCCACCTTCCGATCAGTGTGCTATCTATAGTGTGCTGATATAAACGTAGATGTTAAGCCAAAGTGAAATGAGATCAAAGAAGGGTGCCACACTTAGCAACCATCTAAGTTTCTATCAATGTACAATGTACAATAGATAGAACAATGATAGGAACATGGTCTCCATCTTTGATTTTATTTCATTTTAATTGCTGAGTTCTTTGTATTTTGTAAAGAAAATTTATACTTGAACATAAGTGTCTGAAGTAAAATTTGGGATCATCAAACAATCGCTTGAAGCTAAACTGCAACTGTCTTTTATTATTAGTCATTTTCTTTTCTAATATCTTTATATATGAAGTGCAAAATTCTCCTCGTGCAAAGGTATGAGATCTCGAGTCTAGATTAATGGACCAATCTTCACAAAATTAGGCTTAAAATTTTTTTGATTAACCAAAGAGATTAAAAAAAAATTTTAAGATATGTCAATTATGGTCAAAAAAGTCGATTTCAGAGAACACAAATTGCAATTTCTTGCGACTTCATTTCCATAGCTAACGCTCTGTGCGCTGGCTTACCACTTATATAATTAGTGATTGTGGTAAAAGTGGACAAATCGCCTGTTAACAGGGAAAAGCCACCGAGACCGATTCTCAAACAAGCCAATTGGGACAGTTCCGCGAGATCATATGCCAGGACCTCCAACTCACCTCGGCAATAGAAACCCCCAATCAAATCGACGAGGCCGCCCTCCACCTGGAGAAGGTCATCGCGACGGCGATTTGGAGAAGTGTACCGCACGCCAAGGGGACAAAGAATGCTCAACTCCTCCCTACATATATCCGCGCACTGGCACAGGAAAGAAAACGAGCTCGAAAGTTCTGGCAGGAATTTTGTCAACCACACGACAAGCGGCAATGGAACCAACTCATCCACCAGGTCCGAACACAAATCGCAACCTGGCAAAGTGAAGTATGGCATCAACGAATCGCGGCACTGAATCCAGAAGTCGGCTTAGTATGGAAGCAAGCCAAGAGACTGCGTGGCTGAACACACCACAACGGTCCGCTAACAACAAACGCAGGCCTAACCCTCGACGCGGAGGAAAAAGCCGAAACCTTCGCGGACCAATTCGAGGTACAGATGACAAACACCAACCATGTCATCAGCGAGGCAGAGCTTCAGGCCATATAAAATGCCGAAGGTCCCGACATGGCTGTTCCATCAAACCATCTAAATCGAAGGTGGAAGCCGCCATCAAAAGGATCAAGAGGAAGAAGGCGCCAGGAAAAGATGGCATCACTACAACGGCACTACAAAACTAGCCTGGCAAAGAAAGCAATTCTCTTCCTCACAAGGCTCATTCAAGCAGTATTGCTTGTAGGTCACTTCCCCCGGAAGACAGCAAATATCGTCGCCATCCCCAAGCCGGGGAAAAACCCGAAAATGGCTTCCTCATACCGGCCCATCAGCCTACTCTCATCAGTTGCCAAGCTGGCAGAGTCATTCATTCTAGAATGGCTTCATCACGAGACTAAAAATCCTCCCATAGCACCAATTCGGATTCAGAAGAGGCATATCTGCAATATAGATATTGGCACGGGTAGTCGTCCACATCCAGTCACCAGTGTAGTCAATAAAAAACAATAAATGAGAATTTCGTATTTGTTTTCTTTTTTTGATTAAATAATAAAAACAACTTTTTTACGATAATTAAATATATTTTATTTATTTATTTATTCGACTTTAGCACTCCATTTTGCGAGTTTAGGATTTGAATTACAAATATTATAATACATTATGATATTTTTCCCATTGGCTAATAGGAATACTTTAAATAAATCTAGCGCTCCTTCGCTCTTTTTATTTTATTTATCAAGCTGTTTGAGCTGTTTTACATGTGAATCTAAATTTTAAGAGGCATTTAAAACATCATCATCATATGAGGGTGGATCAAAAAGTTAACTAAAGAGCTCTTACTCAAACACTTTTTTCCGCAGGCTCCTACACATATATTTTAGGAAGGAGCTCATTACTTTTCAACAACACCTTTCAACTGGTCTAAATATTTGTTCTACCGATAGCCAAGGCATCAATTCTGATATGGAAGAAATCGGGGTCAAGTCCGTGAATCCATTTCCAGACGTCACCTAAACTTCCACATAGATTTTGAATCGCCTACCATCCAAATGCTTCTTAATTGACCCGAATGGATTGAAATCATTGATTACAAAGTCCAGGCTTTAAGGAGGATGGTGGAGAATGACCCAATGGTAGCGTCGCAAGAAATCAAACGTGATGGTGGAACGTTCTCGACCTCACTACAGCCTGTATGTATAACAGGAAGTATTTGTGGCCAGAGATATTTTAAAAGAGAATCACTGATTTTACCTTTAGCTAATTGACACATCTCTCGTATAAGTTGTCTAGGACGTTTTCACCTAATTCCGGGCCTCAAAATAACTTGTTAATTTTGGCATGTTCAGATTCTACACAGCGTTTAATAAGTCTCTTTTTAAGAGTAGTATATAAATTTTCAGGAGGATTTAAAGTTATATCACTGACCTCCATTAGAACTTCTCAATCGATGGCCGCGACCACACATTGGTACCCATGGTTATATTTAATAATATAAATTGGGATTCTTTAAATCAAACAGCTAAATTGACCTTCCAAAAAGGTGGAAGTTTCACGTAAACCTATAGACTTCCCTTATTTCTTAAGCCATTTCATTCCTCGCCGGCTTCACCAATTGAAGTTTATCACTTCTCAAAATAAAATGAATTTAAGTAATTGAATTAATATGATTTTTTTTTTCTTTGAGAAGGAAAGGAAGCAAAACAAAAATATTCTTAAACAAAAAATAACAATACCGATATAGGATTAACATGTAACTTTTATTTTTGGTAAGACTTTTTACATAAATGACAACGAATCAAAACAAAAATATCATTATATTTTTAAAGGTTCGTGTGACTCCAGGGACGCCGCACTACACCAAAAATACTGTATATGTATTCTAAAAAGGAAATATTTTTTTAATTTTCTTTCTTAAATCTAGATATATATATCCTTAAGGTGATTATTTTCTTCTTCTTTGAGTAAATAAACTGGCTTCAAACTAAAAACTGATATATTTTCTTGTTTTCCCTTATGGAGGACAGTGTTTTTGTAATAATAGAAAAATGTTCTTTAGACTAATTTTTAAAGATTTTATTCAAATTGCTTTCCCCTATCCGTAGTTATTCTAAGTGGTACTAAAGCGCGAGACCCAGCCTGAATAAAGTGTCTCATTGGCAATTGTTTAAGACGAAATATGTTGTAAGTGGAAAGCCATCTAGAGAAAATGGTAATTACATGTCAGACAGTAATTATATCCTTGTGAAGACGGAAGGGGTCCCACTTAATCTAAGTGGACATGCTCAAAACGTGTTGAAGGTATTTCAAATTTTTCCAAAGGACTTCTGATCTGTTTAAATATCTTAGACTTTAGACAAGCCAGACAATTACTGGAACATTCTCTTTAAGCATGGCCGACCAGACAAATCGTTTTCTGATTAGTTTCCCCGTTGCCCTAATTCCCGTGTGAACCATATGGAATAGGCTTGCTCACAACTCTTTGAAGTTCTGCATATCCCTTCTTTCATCATGTACTCGAACTCTTTTTTAACTGTCCTTAATTTATCAGGACCTTCTAACTTTAGCAAAAACTGAAGGACCGTGTATCTCATTATGATAGTTCACATTATGCTTTATATTTCTAAACTTTTAAGAAAGAGAATGTAATATTTTTATATTGTTTCAAGAGCCTCTGGTAAGATATTCTCTCCTTTATAGTTGAAATTCCTACCCCTTTCAACTTGCTCTTTTCCCACTAGAGGTTAAGGCGGTCACACTGTCAATAAAACATTATTTTCGGAGATCAATTTAGGAGAAAAAAATATCGATATTTTTTATTTTATTCTTTGTCATTTATGTAAAAAGTATTAGCAAAAATAAATGTTACTTGTTAATCCTATATCGGTATTGCTATTTTTCGTTTAAACTTTTTTTCATTCGCTGCCCTATAAAATAGTGGCATATAAAAGTGACCTTGAAGTCCTGGAAATAAAATAAACTCTACTCATGAAATCGCTCGTCTTGCAGTAAAAAGGCATTATAATTAACATGTTTTTGCTTAGCACCGTGTCCCATTAGGAATAATTTACCGTGCTAAGAGGCATATACGAAGGGGAGGATAAAGGGAGTACTCCTTTCATGATTTTTGCTTTCTCTTACTACCTATATATATAATATATAGTGAGAAAGTCAAAAAAATTGATGTCGGAATTTCAACGGAAATACATGTTTTGAGTCTTAAAAAAAGGGCCATGCAAAACGGTCTGTCTGTGTGGCTGTCTGTATATGTAAGTCTTTGAATAAGATTTCTTAAAAAACGAAAAAATTTTATATTTAAATTTGGTACTCTCGTTGCATCTACTTCGAAACTTTTGAAAAAAAATCGGCTAAAAAGTACTAGTATTTTACTGTTGTACTTTTTTAGTTCTCATAATTCGCTCTAATACTTTTGTTTCAAATAAATATATTTATTACTTATTAGATTATACTTATTAGATTATGTAGCCCTTATCCGTCCCAAAATGTCTAGGGCACACTTTAATTCCATTTAGAAGGGGGGAGAGGGGAAGGATCTTCTAAATCGCTCTTGCTTCAAGTGCTAAATTGTGATGGGTCGTCTATGGCTATCTAGTTCAAGTAATGTAGCCTATATAGTAAAATCCAATATTATCATTATAAAAATTTTACAAAGATTCCAGGAGTTCTTTATTAATGCTAATTTGCTCATTTAAATTTGAACCTAAATCATGGGGCCGCAATATCTTTGTCTAAATGGCAGTCGAAAAAGACTTAAAATTGAAAAAAAATCATGGTGGGGTAATTATCTCCTTTATGCCCCTATTAGCACCATTCGTGTCGAGCTTTTAAATAAGATTGTTATTTGTTAAATTTCAGTAATAAAATTTACTCACACTTTTAGTGTTCTTGCAACCAATGCATAAACCAATGTCAAGATTATTGTTATATAAAGAATATGTATTGTAATGATATATATTTAATAAGTTGTATGGAATTTTACAGAAATAATAATTGTATTGACAAAGAGTAATCTGCTTCGCTATATATATAATATGTTTCAAAAATTTTTGTTATTTGAATCAACCTAAGAGTTTTTAACACATCACTCAATAAGTCCCGAGGCTAACTACTAAAAAAACATTTTTTTTTTTTGCAAAATTCGACTTTATTCATCAACATAGTCAAGAGTGATACATTCATTCCAACACTTCATCTCTAACATTTCATCTCTAACATTTAGATTCCTTTTTTGTAGAACGATTTATCTTTGGACTGAAAATAGGAGTTTGTTGCGGCTATGGCTTGAGCATTTGACGCAAATCTCTTTCCCTGGAGCATTTTTTTGAGGTCCGCAAACAGAAAGTAGTTGCTGGCAGCCAGATCCGGAGAATACAGTGGATGGGAAAGCAAATCGAACTTCAATTCGTGCAATTTTGCCATCGTAGCCAACGACTTGTGACACGGTGCATTGTCTTGACGAAAGAGCACTTTTTTCTTTTGCATTTGGGGCCGTTTTTTTTCGCAATTCCTTCCTTCAAACACACCAATAATGCCATGTAATATTCGCTGTTGAGGGTCTTTCCTTTCTCAAGATAGTCGACGAATAAAATACCTTGCGCATCCCAAAATACGGAGGCCAAAAACTTACCGACCGACATTTGCATTTTTGATCACTTCAGACGGCTTTCGCCTGCTGGTGTCCAAGCCAAGTTCAAGCCATTAATTTGCCTGAACGGTATTTTTTTCCGTCAAAAAACAATGTTTAATCAACACACGAAATTCCTTTTTTTTTTTCATTTTTTTAAAATAACAAAAGTAGCGTCACTGAAACCACTCTAACTTGTAAACTAATGGTTGGATTGTCATGAAATTTTGACACAAATCTTATGGATTTTTAGAAACTAACAATCTTCAAACGATATGTGTCAAAATTTCATGACAATGGGACCATTAGTTTACAAGTTACAGTTGTTTTAGTGACTCTACTTTTGTTATTTTTAAAACAATAAAAAAAAAGGAATTTCCTATGTTGATTAAATATTGTTTTTTGATGGGAAAAAAATACCGTTCACGCAAAGCAATAGCTTAATAAGTGTTATGGGAACTCTGCTTCATGGAAAGCCACCGTCGAATGTTGGTTTGCTGAGTTTAAACGTGGCCGTACAACCGATGATGCTGAACCCTCTGGTCGTCAGAATTGGGCACTTATTCCAGAAAACATCAAAAAAGTGCACAAAATTGTTTTGCAAGACTATAAAGTGAAGTTGCGTAAGATAGCTAACACCTTAAAGATATCAGAAGGAAGTGTATACCCTATTTTGCATGAACATTATATTTGTCCATGAGTAAGCTGTATTTAAAGTGGGTGCTGCGCTTGCTCACAGTAGGCCAAAAACAGCAACGCGTCGATGATTCAGAGCGCTGTTTGGAGCTGTTTAACCGAAATAAACAGAATTTTTTGTCGGTATGTGACAATGGATGAATCGGATCCACCACTACATTCCGGAATCAAATATTCAGTCAGCTGAATGGACACCAGCCGGTGAAAACAGTCCGAAGCGACCAAAAACGCAAATGTCGACCGGTAAGGTTTTAGCCTTCGTATTTTGGGATACACAAGGTATTTTATTTGTCGACAATCTTGAGAAAGGAAAGACCCTCAACAGCGAATATTACATGGCATTATTAGTGCGTTTTATGGAAGAAATTGCGAAAAAACGGCTCTTTCACCAAAACAATGCACCGTGCCACAAGTCGTTGGCTACGATGGCAAAATTGCACGAATTGAATATTATATCGCCAAAGAGGAATAAAGTCGAATTTCAAAAAAAAATTTTGTAATTAGCCTCGGGACTTATTGAGTGGTGTGTTATGTGACAGTCTTGAGACTTATGGAGTGGTGGGTTATGTGTCAGCCTTGAGACTTATTGAGTGCTGTGTTATTTGACAATTTTATAAAAAAATTTTATAGCTTAACTAAATATCTTATCGACTGTTGTTCCAGTGGCGGTTCCGCTTCAGGCATCAGTTGTTTCATAGTGTTGGCAGAGATGATTTTGGAGGCTCAATGGTAAGCATCCGGTGATGTATCTATAAATTAACCCAAGTTGATATATGGTAGTTCCTCTCAGGCAACAAGGTACAGTTCAGCACATAGGCAGTAATTGGCTCTGTACTCTCCAGGACGGTGAACGGTTTAAGGTTATTATGCACTGAGATAGTGCAAGAACAACTATAGAAGATGTTTTTAGGAGGATGTTTAGGTCAAGAAGGCTGCCGAACTAACGAGAGACTCCTCTTGACCGTAAGGCAGAAGGTATTTTTTGAAGATAGATACTGCTCGATAGAGGATGTCTGGAGTCAAGAAGGTTGCCGGACTAACGAGAGACCTCAGAGTAGTGTTGAGAATGATGTTTCCTTGATCAAAGGGCCGCCGGTCTGATGAGAGCCCCCTTGATTAGGCGGATAGTGAGAGAAAGGAAGGAAAGGAATGATGTCGAGCTGCGCTTCTTATATAGGCAGAGAACTCGCTTCCCTTTAGGGTGAGGCAGGCATATTGAGAGTTTTCTAGACTTTTTTTGGAGGAGATCATCTTTTGAAGGGATAGGGGTGATGATCTCATTTATTTTTGCACAGAAATTTTTTAGAGAATGATGCAGAGATTTTGTTTTATATTTTTTTTTTTATTGTTTTGAGAGATGCCAAATATGCAGACGTTATTATTTAGTTGAAAAATATATTTGTCTTCAGTAGAGGGCTGAAGGCGGGGCTTTGTCTTCTAGAGAGAACCACTATGTGTCACAATTTTTTAAACTATGGGGTTACATTATTTCATCTACTACAGTATGTATCTTTCATTAGGGCTAATGAAGTTTTTCAGCTCTTTCTCACAATTAATTGTATACTGTATAATCAAATCAAATCTCTCTCTCTCTCTCTCTTTCTATCTGTGTTTGTGTGGCCCATATACTCCCCTCCAACATTCGAATCCATCTAGACAAAACACTTTCTCTACCGCATTTCAGTTATGACTCTCTTGTACAATAACCTCTCAGAAGAAATGATGTTCTGCCGCATTTCAGTTATGAGTCTCTTCTACAATAACCTCTCAGGAGAAATGAATCTTAGATTGGAAAGACTATTCAATGCCTGCATAAGATACATTTTCGACGTACCGATATATAAACTTATCACAACAATCTTCATCAAATTGGGGTAGTTGCGTTTAAGAACGCGGCGGCAATTTTTTTTAGGTGTCTTTCTTTTAATTTATTTAGCTCTAGGAAGCCGGAGTATTTATTCAATCCGTTTAGATTTAGGAGTGAGGTTGGAACAGCATACTCTAGATCCTTTCTTATCACCTCCTCTAGATTTTGGAATTTGTTGCCTCAGGAGGTAAAGTCGGCAAAATCACTTACTACTTTAAAAACGATTCTTTTTGATTACATAGCGGACACGGAGTAGCATAGGTGATAAATTTAGAAAATTTGTAGTGAAGGAACCAACGTTAGTTGTTGATTTTTTTTTTTATAGTCTTCTATGGCCATTTAGACTCCGTCCTTATTTATTTATATATATGTTGATATGTTGATTAACTCAGTGCTCGTCGGTGCTAACACTGCTATATCACAATTCTATTTCTTATTGTTTATTTTTTTAATCGTTTATCTTTCTTTTTTTCCACTTTCTCATTTTATATATTGTTTTATTTATTTTTTTATTAATGAAGATTCTAAAAATTCTATCGACAAAAATGTTCATTCTAAAATGCCTATGTACTTTTCTCTAAGAACAATGCTTCAGAGAATATCATATAATAAATTCTAAATTCTAATTCTAAATTCTTTCTCACATGGCGTGCTGGACCTATTATTGAAAAATTATTAAAGTTATTATGATGAAAACTTCGTCGTTTTTATTTAAAATTATCAAACGAAGAGATTCATTGAGAGAGAGAAAGAGAGACTTCCCTTACATTTGACTCCTCACCCCTCCCTCTTGCACTCTTCTTTTAATAAAAATAAAAGCAGATTTAAAAAAAAGTTCCCATAAATGAATTAAATAAAAGAAAAATAAATGCTTGAAACTCTACGGCTTTATATTAATAATAAAAAAATAAATAAATAATGTCAGCCTGTGTGTTAAAAGTGAGATCTTTGATAGCAACTTGCGTTTCAGATGTGAGATAGATCTAGTTGAATGTAAAAGTTTGAAGGAAGGATAAGAAAAATGTTCTAAAAAACGAGTTACGAGAAAATTTAGAGCGTTAGATTAAAGAATTCATTCAAAGGATTATATTGGAATTTTTCAATATGATAAAAGAAAAATTCAGAGAATAAATAGCGATGGTCCATTTTGAATTAGTACGAACGGTTAAGGAGATAGAGCTTTATACATTATTTATTTTTATTTATTTATCAAAATTGTTAATAATTATTAATATATTAGGTTGGGGAAAAAGAAATCCATTATTTCTTCGTTTATTTCAAGGCTTTAACTAACATAGTTAGGATTGTTCGATTTGGGTCAAATATGCACCGTTTTGTTCTACAATTTGTCGCCATTTTAAAGGTAATTTCATGATACCTTTTTCATAGAAGTCCTGGTCCTTATTGGCAAAAAACTCGACTAAGGGATTTTCACAACCTCCTCTTGAGGACAATTTCTAATCACCAAGGAAGTCTTGCAATGACAAAAAAAGATGGTAATCGCTTGGTGCCAGGTCCGGACTCTAAGGTGGATGCATCATAACTTCCCAACCAAGCTCCTGGAGTTTCTGGCGAATCAATAGTATTTTACTAATGCACTTTTTAAATTTTTTTTCGATTTTCTCAAAAAAAAATTCGCTCTAAAGATTTTGATTTAAATTAATATATCAATTACATATTAGATGCTCTTTGAAATGTATTAACTCTTCTCCATCCCTACATTGTTTTGGGTACACTTTACTTATGCACTTTTTTTTAGTTTTTTAAATTGTTTTCTATTTTCTCAAAATTACCTCTAACAATTTTCATAAAAATTCATAAAACAGTTATTTTTTAGATGAGCTTTTAAACGTATTTACCCTTATTCCCTCCCACAAGTTGTTTGGGGCCTACATTACTCTTGTACGCTTTTAGGTTTTTTTATGATTTTCTATTATACTACTCTAACAATATTGATTAAATTGGCTGTATTGTATTGCATTGACCCGCTACTTACTACGCAAAATATCTGCTGTGACAGCACATCACTTTCTTTCTTCACTTAGTTAATAGAAAGTTGTGTGCTGGGGCCTAGTCAAACAAGATTTTTTATTTGTTCCTTTCTTCTCTAAAAATTCACTTTGTAAATGAAATAATTCAATTAAGTACTTGTACTTAATTAATAAATAAATAATTTATAATTTATGTACTGTAAAGTAAAATAACAGAACTTTTATAGTATTAAGTAAATTATGCTCTTTATTAAAAAACCCAATCCTTCACTCATATATAGTTAGATTAATTCTCATCCAAAGTGAAAAAATATCATCAATTTTCACTAGGAACGATCGCTACTCTTGACCAAAACGTTAAGCAAAAAATTCACTCTTAATAAATGAATTATTATTATTATAATTCCTCAAAAAGAAGGAGAGTATAAAAATATGGAAATCTATCAAAAATACTCTTTGTAGGTGGGATTATATTTTATGCTAATATAAAGTGAATTAAGTTTTTTAAAAAAAGATTTTATTAATGAACAAATGTCAGAGATTATTCCTATAATTAAAATGAAAATGTTTTAGTTAACAAGTTGAGTTTATAGAATATTAAAAATAAAAGCAAAAGGAATTGTAAGTGTATAATGCAAGAGCTTTAGAGCGCAAAGCGACCAGCGCCTTTTGGTTCCGTTAAACATTTAGTTTAGCTCTGCATCCTTTATTGTTATTTATTTTTTATTACGACATATTACTACTACCATATTCTAAAATAAAGAGTTGAAAAGAAAACAGCTAGGCCTGAAGGAGAAAATATCTTATTAAAAAAAAGTCATGTAAAAACAACAATTGAGAAAATTTTTTAACTATAATTAATTTTTAAAACAACCAAAAAAACTACGAGGTTCTATCAAATATAAATGCATCTCAAAAATGTATTTCCAATTAAAATCTCGACATCAATTTTTTTTGCGATCGTAATACTTTCTCACTATATATTTCATACATAGGTAAAAAAAAGTAAAAATCTGGTGTGATTAAACTAAATTTCTAATGAATAGAATACATATTTAAGTAATATCTGTTTAAATACACCTTGTGGCAACAGGTAATATTCTTTTGTAATTTCCGATTTTTTAAAACTTTATATAATGTAATATAATATATAATAAATTATATAATTTTTAAAATGTATTAATTATATTCCACCTCAAAATAGTGTGGAACCATCAATTTGCATGATGGGGCAGGCGCATCTCGCTTTCACAGCTGGATAGTTGGCTTCTTATCATCTTTTAGAAAAAAAAATAAAGTGTAAGTCATATGAAATTCTCATTTATTAAACAAAATAAATTCAAGTTGGCTGTATATTGAACGGCTCCCCCGGGAGCTCGACTCCAAAAATCTGGTGTGACAGCACATCACTTAATTTTCCTTACCATAATTAAGAGAAAGTTGTGTGATGTGAGTTTAGTCACACTAGATTTTTTGTCCCCAGAGGTTACCGTTCTATGTTCTTTCTAATGTCTTTGCACTCACAAATCAGCTGATTTAAAAATAATTGATTCTTTTTCTTTTTAAAGATTTTTAATTTAATTTTAATAAATAGAGTACAAACCCTTTTCTACTATATGACCCATATGATCTTGCGTGGCCAATGAAATTTGGTCGGACACTGGGTAAAAAGGCCACCCACCAGCTTTGAAAATTGGGGCAATTTCAAATGGCGCGATTTAGTTCATCTGCTTCGACTTATTATTTTTTATTTATTTAATTTGTGATTTTTGATTTGTGTAACTCATTAATGGAAGAGAGTATCTGTATTTATGACTGGTGAATGAAGACGCTTTGAAGAAAGGATTTAAAAGAACAAAAGCTCCTATCTTTCGTTACTCAGAAGCGGGACCGTATGCTGAAAAGAGATTGATTTATGGCATGCACTTGATCACTCAAAGAAAGAAGACCATTCGATTTTTAGTAACGGTTTAATTTTTCTTAAAAGAAATTTAAAGGTTTAAAAATTCAAGAAACAAAATCAAAGCTGAAGGTTCTGAAGGAAAATATACAGAGATTATATCAACTAAAGATACAATATATATATATATATATAGAATAAATTAGTATTAATTAAAACAAATTCACAAAATGATTTTCTAGGTGGCCAAACTATATTTTATTTTTATGCTTATTTAATTTATTTATGTTAAGCAAATTGAGTTCTTTTAAAGCAATTGAATTGTTTTTATTAAAATGTTTTTATTAGAATGAGTACACATCACTCTGTAAAAAGAGGAGTTGTCGAGAAGATTCCTGCTGGTTTGACGAATCCTTCTCACCAATAAATCTTCGCGTGGATCCCGGTAGAACTAGAAAGGGCGAGGGTGCGTTCTCACTCAGTAGAGGTGTCGCCGTCTTGAGAGAACATCCACCGTGAGGCACGTTTTGTTCGTACTTCTTCTCTAACAAGAAGAGCCAGAGATAATTGCTACTCTGTTCACTACCCTGCCTGTGTCCCTGTGTTCACTCTCTCTGTGTGCAGAGTATCTGTCACTGAGTGTGTTTAATGACCATCTCTCTGTGTGTGTCTTCTCTGTTAGTCTGTCTTACTGTCACTGTTACACTCTGTGTTTCTAAGTTACTGTTTTTCTAAAGTCCTCACACCGGCTAAGGGTGTCGTTTTTATTCAGAAACTCAGGGTTTCAGAAATTCTCCTTGGAGAGGGGTTTCACAGTGAAGAGGGGGGGGGGGTTGGAATTTTTCTTCTCGACTTCGATCCCTCTTCAAGTCAAAAAGTCATACAAAAATTCATAATTCTAAACAATAAAATTTATTTTTAATTAAAAATAAACAAATTAATTAATTTATTACTATTGATTTTTACCAATCCCTTCACAAGAGGTTTAAGTTGTTTAAATTGTTTGTTCTTTTTAGTTTTATCTTAATTTTGGCCAAAATTAATATATCAATTCACTTAGCTGGTTACTGGTGATGTAAATGGCATCAAAAACAATTCTGCTGTGGCGTGAGTCGGCTCCATCGGTGACTCTGTTTTCTTTGTATGGTGAAGATGTTGCCAAGATCCACTTCGATTTTTAATTCTCAGATAGCAGGTGAAGAAGTTGGGTGCCACCGGATTGTGGAATATTCTCTTGATCGTTTCAAAAATGCAAAAGAGAGAGGCCACGTATGACACTCTCTCTCTCTCTTTGAGTTGATGTGAGACGCTGCTGTTTCAAGCCACAAAATTGGCCACTGTTTTCAAAATATTAATTTAAAATTTACTAATCACCGACCCTATCAAATGTTTTGGTCGATACTTAAATATCCGGTGGATTTTTAGGACACCGAAAATCTTGATGCTCACTTCTCGGGAATTGCCATGAATAAATTTAATCCGGAACCTCTTCTTTTTCGAGTTTTTTTTTTGTGTTTCTCCTTATTGTTCGCTATGGACGATATTATTTTTCTTTTTTTTGCACTGATTGAACCAACTTTTTTTACTGTTGATATCCTGCCTCTTTCTGACTCATTCCGTTTTTATAATCTTTCTCCATATTGTTTTATTAGTTCACATGATAATTTTGTTTCATTGGTTGCAGCACTCTTATCACAATTTATTTATTCACTTGTTTACCTTATTCCAATTACTTGAAAGCGGGCAAAAAAATCAAGTCGCTGTCTAGTTTATTCCTTCCGGATCATATAATATAATATATCACAAAAAATTTCAAATTTAAAAATTAATAACCTGAGCTTTTTTTTTAAAGAATACCTGACAAAAATTATTATTTCCCTTCAATGTATTATTTATCGCTATATCAAAACTTATTTCCATGCAAATAGATATTTTTGTATATAAGTTTAATAAATATTATTATTATTAAATAAAAAAGAGGGGTCTAAGAGAGCCAAGCTCCCTGGCTAGGTGTGCAGCCCGCTGAAGACGGGCAGTGCAGCTAGTATATTGTAAAGGTATAAGCCTTACTTCCTTAATTTTTATATGTAAAATATAGAAATAAGTAATATTTAATTTTTATTC
>JAAAKE020082401.1:0-23502 GCA_010014785.2 Anisolabis maritima | reverse complement strand
TCTTCGCCTAATTGCCATTCAATGCTACCGCCAATCTCAGGTAATTCAGTACCACCACCTGATAATAGGTACATTGCCACTTTTACGAGTAAAATGTTTCGGCAACAAATTGTGCCTTCTTCAGGCCTCAGGTGTTAGAAATTATTTACAGACACAAAAGGATATTTTTTAAGCTTTTGAAATAGGGTACAAGACAATTTGTTTTCTGTGTATAAATAATGATTTATAACGCCTTAAAGACACCAAGAAAACACGTTGTACTAGTAAGGATTAATTAAAATAATTTTTACTTTAATAAATGCTGCTGCATTTTATTGTCATCCTCATATTCATTTATTTTAATAGTTACTAACTTTAGAGTAAAAAAAATTCAACACAAGTTTAGAACTATTTCTCTCTCTCTCTTTAAATACTATTATATATTTAAATAAATAAAAAAGGACTCTAAATGGCATCATATACCGAAAAAGAAAAACAACTAGTATAGGCTATTATATATTATTGTCTATAAAAATTGAGCCATCCACCAAAAATTGTTTAATTCCTTTGTCACTGAATATAGTATGCTATATGTAAAAGTCTAAAGGGGCCTTTATGTTAAAAAGAGATTAATTTTAAGTAAAAGAATCTCCTGGTTTATAGAAAATGTAACTACCAAAGAAAATGGGATTTTTGTCAAGTATAATAAAAAATAAGTTGGTTTAAGTAAGATCCAGTGATATATTTATTATCTAGTCATCTTTTATTAAAAAAAGAGTTAAGTAATGAAAAAAATTATCTTCGTATATTAGATAGAATAATTCAAATTAGTTCAAATTCAAAGCAAGATATTTTTGAAAGTTTATACATTAATCAAAAGAAAATCTACCCAAATTTGTTTGGGTTTCTTACTTTATAAGTGTTCTTTGTGATTTACATTAGTAACACGGACAAAGCCGAAAAGTTATTAGAATTCATCTCAAACTCGCTCTTAGCAAGTCCTTTGTTATTGACTCCACCGTAATAACAATGTGTTTTTTTTAATTAGGATAAAAGTGGCAAATCCGCCTTTAAGATCTTTTGTGCTCTTCATTAGGATCTTAGTAACAATGATTTCAATTTAAAACGTAACCCTAAGAAATACGAGTGGTGAATGGCAGGAAGCCATCGATTAAGAATTTTTCTGAATTAATAGAACATTTGTGAAGTTTTAATGGCCATAGTAGCCGTGTAGGACAATAAATTAATTTCAAAAAAATTTGCGCTGTCCCTTGGTGCAGAGGTAAAGATCTTATTTAAATTAATTGGCTATTTACTATTAAAACACATTTCCTAGGATCGTGTTTAAGTAAATGCAATTAAAAATTTTTTCATATGAAAATTAAAAAAATGCATTATTTGTGAAATTTTATTAGAATTATTTAATTAAATCTCAGGAGGCAAGTGGTTAAGATGAATAAACTGCCGGATACAGATCTGGAGTTGCAACATAAATAGGGTTCGAGTAGCGCTTGTGGCTAAAATTATTACCAAAGTCACATCCTGAAGTAAGAAAGTGGGAGATAATTTCACCACCAGAGACAGGCACAAAGGCCGGAAAACCCGTCCCAAAAAATTAGATTCATAAATCCATTAATTAAATCTAATTATTTAGAAGGCAAAAATTTTTGGAAATACATCTAAGTGGAGATGAATGACAAAAACTAAATGGACAAAGAAGAAAACCAATGAAAAAACCCTAGAAGACTTAGAAAAAGCTACAATTACTCAGGTAGAAAAAAGCTCAATAGAGTGATGTCTGTACATTATTAAGTATCCTTAATAATAATAAATTGGAAGAAAATCAAAAATCTAATTTTTGTTAACTGATTTAAATAATTAATAAATTACTCTGAAATTCTGGTAGGTGATCCTTTTGACAGAAGTCATTAAAAAATAAAATATTTGTAAAATAGAAAAAAGTAAAGAAAAAGTGTAATAAAAAATTTTTTAAATAAAAGTGGGGTCAAAAAAAATCATCTAACCAGAACACTTCAGGATCTGCCAGTGTATTCAATAAATAAGACTTTCGCCACATGAACAAAATAATATCAAGCTTGATCAACTCTATAATAGAATTCCCCTCTCTAAATAATTAATAATTAATTTTTGATAGTTGAAAAGGAAGTTCCAATTATTTCTAAGATAAGCTTATCTAATTTCTATAAATAATTTTCCAATATGATATGAACGACAAAGTAATATTATTTGTTTTGCTTCTTGAATATTCCAATTAGAAATTTTGTGGAGAATATTTATTTTCCTACTTATAATTAGAAAAAGATAATGAATAGCCCCAATTTCTTTTGAAAGAGAATGCTATCCTAATTAATACCTGGGTTACATTTTCTGTTGAAAATTAGGCTATTTTTGTGGAACAAGTGGAATATAGATTCGTGACTAGAGAATGGTCAATATGGCTACTGTCAATTTGAACCAAAGCGCTAAAAATGATTAAATTTTGGTATATTTTTTTTTACATCTGATATCTTAATTTGGTTTGAATAAATAAGTGCAAACAAAATTCGTAAAAGAACACCATTTTCATTACTGGATCAAATTCCTCCTGTTTCTCGGCCCCTTTCACCCAATCTGAAGTATTTCCCGCTTCAAATAAGTTTATAATAAAAAATCAGAAAATAAAAATATTTGTTAAAAATGAAAAAGAAAATAAGGTGAAGATTATTTATCTGTTTCGAAAGGCTCGCAGTACAAACGTCCCTACGTGACCAGAGCACTCAAATTACTGGGACTTTATACGAGTCAGCTTGATTAGAAAGATTTTTTGGTAATTTATGTTATTATCATTTGAGAAAAATGGTGCAGTGGCTTTTATTGTTTTAATAATCTATTTCGGGTGTTTCCAAATTGTTTTTATTTGTGTACCCCTTTCACAAAAGTGTATTATTTTAATAAAAAAAAAAAATATAGTTTATTTATCATATAGGTACATAAATCCTTAATTTCTTATATTTAATTATTCAATATTAAGGTCAATTAATGAAGATAGATAAGTATCTTTTTATTGCAAGAATGGATGGCTCCCGCCAAGGCTTTATTTCGCCTACCCCCTAAACAACTAATCACGTAATTCAAGGGGGAGGCGTTGATCTGTTTGATAAAATAAAAGAAAAGTAACTGGTGACCTAGTTTCTTATGATTAGCATAGCATTATCAATATCCCATCTAACCTGGATTTTTACAAATATGACTAGAATTTTAAAATAATATAATAATTTGAAGATATCTGATTTAATAAAATGTAAAATATGAAATTCTAGCTTGAATTAGTATACAAAATATTCCTTATTTATTCCTTTAGGTGAAGAAATAAAAAGTTGGAATTTCAACAATAATTACTAATCATATTTACACTTTGAAAAATTGAATTCAAAATAAAAACAAAGTAGATATGAAATTCTGTGAACGACACGGAGGTTGTAAATAATTAAAATTCAACTTTGTATACCAAAATTTAACAATACATCAAGAACAAGATACTTGAATATAGTTGTGTTCTTTGGTCTAGTAAAAAAGTAGGAGTTTTAAGTCACATTATTTTTTAAATTTAGTTTTGAGAGCTATTGTTAAAGTGCAAAGAATATAGATTCAGCACAGTGAATTCGGATTTGATTTGTGCTAAATGCTAAAAGCATTTTCCTAAGAATATCGGAGGTTTTCTCAAATATTTAAAGTTCGCAGACCTTTAAATAATAGAAAATTAAGAGTATGTTTAAATAATTGGTAAATAAATTGTATTAATATTATATCACGTGTATTTTCAAATCGTCGATTTTTGGCCGATCTCTTGTTTATTGCTCCTTACTTACAAATTTAATTAAAAATGAAAGCTAATAATATTTTATTTAATATCATTATTTTTTAAAGATTTAGAGAATGACAAATGTTTAGGATTGGGCTATTTATTTTTTGCAACAATTGACAAATCAGTAATTTTCTTAAAAATCTGGGTAAATTAAATAATTTGGATTAGTGGAATTGAAATTGCGATTGGAATAATTATAAACAAAGCACATCGTAATTTTCAATATTAAAGATTGGTTGAAATTCTGTTTCAGATCTAAATAATTGTCAGAAGCCGGAAAAAATAAAAATCATCTTTTGGATTATTGACTGTTTTTAGCCACTTCTTCATTACATTATGCCTATGAAAATATTAAGAAGTACAATGCCAAATTTAAAATAATTTTTTTTTAACTTGAGTTTATATTAAATCTGTTGAAAAATATTATTTTTTTCCAAAATTATGCGTAGTTGTGCATAATCAGGTTGGGGGGAAAGTGATCTATATAATAAAATAGATCGCCGAATAACTATAAAAAAAATAGCTCGCATGTTAAAAAAAGGTTGAACAACTCTGTAATATATATCCTAGTATTATTTTTTAAAAAAATTGTAATATTCAATTGAACCAATTATAATATCTGGTAAAAAATAGAAAATTATAAAAACTTTCCAAAAAATAACATGTTTATATAAACATAATTTTTTTGGGGTCAAAGAAATGATTTAGTTAATAAGATTTCGGCTTTTTATATTTGTATTATGGGTCAGCGATCTCATCGAGATCGTTGATTGCCAATATTTATTTTATTTGCTTGTAATAGATAAATAATTTTTATTCATTCTAAAGTCTTCGCCATATCAGTGCTGATGAGCATTATTATATCTATGTACACTTTATATATGTTTTATATATTTTTATGTATTGTATCATACAACAACTCTATCTGCGATTCATTGTCATACACATTGAATCTGCATATACTGTAAGTTATTCTTTTAAATTTAATTTGTAAAATTGTTGTGTTTTTAAATTTTGTTGCTCATTTCAGCTCTAATGACTGATGATGGCTTTATCTAATTAAAGCCGAAACGTCTTATATTTTAGGAGTTTTATTTCGATAGAGATAGATGGGGTTTATTGTTGTCACTACCTTCTTTAGGTTCCTTAGTACGTTTTCCTTGTACAGCAGTGTTGATCATGACACCAAGTCTGGATAGAGAGCCGTGGCGAACAAGCGAGTCCGGCCGGCCCTTAGCACTTGAGGACCGGGCCTGTCGGACCGCAGGCGCCGGCCAAAGGGCACTCGCTGCGTGCCGAATCGTGGGGCCGGCGGAGGCCGAGCGCCCGCCGCCGCCGCCCCCCGGGCTGAAACAAACAAAACAAATTCAACTTAGCTCTAGAAAAACAATATCATCTATTCACTTGAATTTGTTCGTCTTAATTCATTTGACATGATCTTTGATAAATATAGTACAAATACTGTTTAAAAATGAATGCAAATACGTTAAGTGACCAATTATTTGCGATGAAAAAGGAGAAGAGTAATTGTCTTAGGAAAAACACTAACTTCCTTACAAGTCACGATAATATTAAACAATGTGGAAAAATAAAAATAAATAATAAATAAAGCATACCTTTTCACTATAAGTATATATATGTTAATTCGCTTATAATCTCATTATAATTCATTTATCATGCAAGTTAAATTTTACGGTTATAACAAAGAAATGATCATTTTAAAGATTTTTACACGAAAGTAGGCAAAGTTTATATCATGATATATCCAGTCCGGTGACATGGATAGAACATATTCAGTTTAACGAAATTTCTTATTGAAAATAAAAAAAAAAAATACTCTCTCTGGGTGGCCAACTTTATGGCTTCCTTGGTTTTCAACTGAAAACTTTCCGCCGCACATAAAATACATAGTAGTGATTAATGAAAAATTCAGCAAATCATACTTATGTAGATTATATCATTTTCAAAAATGATAGCCTATATACCTACATAAAATTCTTTTTAAAGAAAAGATGAGAGGGGATGGGATAAATCAAACAATAGTAAACCTCTTTCTATACCAAAAATTGATCAGATTGAAGTCTGAAGATTAGCTTTAAAATCGGTTTAACGGAATTTGCTCTACACCTGTCCATAGACTGAGATCATACTCAGCATAGCCTAATTCGTGTTTATCTGTAAAAATCTAGAAAAGCAATACTTATCTGACTATAAATCCTCATTTATTGAAAATGAAATATTTTTTAAAAATTTAAACTTTTGGAAATTAAAAAAAAAAAAAAATGCTATAATCAATCAGTCGAGTTTTAAAAAAAGAATCATTCAAATCAGTAGATTATTTCGGAAATAATCATCAATCAAAATTTATATTCCAAAGATAGACAAACATATGACAGGCTGAAAAGAGCATATATACATGGGCAATATGGGAGTTATGATATCAGCAGCTTCAAGTTGCAAAACGACTACCTATATACTAAACGCTGAATATACTGAACTATCGTATTTAATTTCAAAATTTTTTATAATTATTATGATTTACTTTTTAACTAGTTAATATAAATATCATCAGTGATGATATAATAATTGTCAATAAATTCGTTCGTTTTTGCTTACTGGAATGTTGACAACCAAAATGACGAACTCACTAATGGATTTTACGATTAATTGCTCCAGAGCATCCTCTGTTTTTAGATCTGCGAAATGAACATACATCATATATATATATGATCAGCCCTAGAGGAGATCCAGAGCAATTAATAGACAAATCCATTATTGAGTTTGGGTTAACTACCTTCCAGCAAGAAAAACTAACGAATTTATCCAATCCATAGTACAATATATGAAAATTTTTCGGAGGATATATAGGCAAAAGCAATAAATTTTATATTAAAATTTGAATATAATACATTAATATTTTTTTTATATTCCTGAGGGGAATCTTAACTCCTCCTGGACACATACACACACACACTATCGCCCACATACACAGGCGATTTCCGCCTATCTCTATCCATACTCTTCCTGAACAGGGTGATGATATTAATATAAAAATTAAAACAAGTGAATCACAATAAATACACTGTGTATTTTTAAAGAAATGTGAAAGAGTTTTGCCACTACCCCACCGGCTCTTATGTTATTTCAATTCCCTTTAAGATGTCCCAAATACTAACGAATTTTTTTTTTTAATCTCTCTTGTGATGATAAAAATTTTTCATTTGATATGAGAATTTTAATAACTAACAATGCCCAAAGGATGTTGCAAAATAAAGCTATAAATGAATAAGTTGTTATTTGATTCCTCTGAAAATGCACAAATAAAGAGTCGAGATGAATTGTCTGAGAATAAAAGGAAACTATCAAGATTATAAAAATCTGATGTTATTAATATTATTCTTTAAATTTCCTTTTTTTAAGTAGGCTTATATATAACCTATAGTAATAAATAGAAAAAAATTGTCATGTTATTTTTCTTTGTCAAGGGTATAATTCGTCTATATTACTTATCTCTAAACATTTTCGCAGATTATTGGACAAACAATTTAGTTACAATATTATGTTTTCGTTAACTTTGATAAAATCTATTAAACCGTCATTTGATGGAATTTTGTTGACAGACTAAAGTGAAATTAATTATATTTATGAAGTAAAAATTGGGAGTTTTGTTGGAAGTATGATTATGGGAAGTCTTTAAAGATATATATAAATAAATTTGTAGTGGAAAAAAGTAGCAATACTAGTATATCATTTTGGGGTACTGATTACTATTAGAAAGAAAAAATATGTGTAGTGGTGTGATAGTACATCACATTGCTTTCTTTTGCTTAGGAAGATGCGTGATGTGCTCTTAGCCAAACCAGATTTTTTTTACTAATAATAATAATTATTATTATTATTCCTTCCCGATAGTAAATCAATGAGGGAAAGAAATTGAAATTTTTTCTATTCAATTGATAAACCATTTCGAAGAGTTTTTAATAGCAGTGACAAGAGAGTCGCGTTCTTTTTAAAGTCTCGTTCCTTTGAATTAATTTAGTCCTGATCGACTCACTCAGTTCAAATTATAAAACTTGACTATATTTTTATTCTTTCACTTATCACAAAATTCATTAGTCTAAATATTAAGGTAAAATTGACTTAACAAGGATGAATAAAATATAAAAGAATAGAAATAGGAATAGGAAATAAAAGTAGTTAAAGTTTTCTTTGACTAACCGTCATAGTTAAAGAAAGTCATATTTCTAAGAAACATTTCAAAGAACAGAAGGACTAATTGAAAGGGAAAAATATGAAATAATAAAGTAATATTATTTCTCTTATTTGAACATAATCATCTGAAAAAACTTTTATTTACTGTATTCCTTTGTTTTTCAGATAAAATCCAACGGACACTTGTTGAAATAAAATATGCTTGATTGGCGAAAGAGAGTCGGAGTTGGCTGACCCTTCCTTGATCAGAGCAAACCGTCTCTTTTTCTAGCCATCTGCAGCCTTTATCTCTCGACGTTCGAGAATAAATCTTTTGATACAATCAAAACAATAAAAAACAAAAAAATGAAAAGGTATTTTTTCAGAAAGAATAATAGAAATAGGGAGAAAAAGAGAGAAATCTGATAGGTAGTTTGAAAAATAAACATTTGGTGGAAGCTTACTTATATTAAAGGTGCTGGCCAAACTTTTTGTTTACGTTGATTCTATTAATATGGCTGTAATTTAAAATATATATTTAATCAAATAGGGAGAAAGTCGTTTTCAAACTTTTTTTAGTGCACTGCAAAAAACTTACTAACCTATATAATAATATAAAAGCTAAAAACATTGCGGCTGATCCTGAGAAACGACCCTTAAGAAAAAGGTAAAGCCAATATTTATAACCAATCATTCACTGCAAATCCTGAATGAGTGATTCAACGGAAAGTGACATTAGAATTTTAAAAATTTTTGTAATCTAAATACAAGGGGACCAGAATAATCAATGGTATAAATAAGTAAGTAAATAAATAGAAAATTTTTAGAAAAAAATTAACAAAAAGAAAAGAACAGACATTGATGTATTAATTTATTTTCCAATCTTGTAGTTAACATTTTGATTGATTTGGGATCATCTTCAGATGGTTGATTCAATGAACGTAAAGAGGAATGTACAGGAGAAAATATAGTAATTAAGTATGAGAGCGTGGAATGCCAAATATTATTGACGATGGTCAAATAAAAGGGTAATTTTTTGGCAGAAGTAAATTTATTTGCAGGCGATTATTTCCGAATATTTTGGAGGTAATTTACAACTTTTCTTGATCAGAGGGCTAAAAATAATAAAATGTATTATGGGGAGTTTAAAAAAAAATTTTATAACACACTAGTTGCGTCGCCTTCCTTCGACTCAGGCTTTCTATATTTTTGGTGGGGGAATAAGTTTTTTGGTCGGCTAAAGTGAAGAATTTTGTTATCTGACACAAAAAATAAGACCAATTTAATTTTTTGAAAATGCTTTAATAAATGAAGTGTATAAATTTTATAGAAAGAACCACTCAGGCTCAATGTTTTAATAAGCTATCATCATTTTTTTTCTTTATTCTATCGTCTTTCTTTTTGGGTTATAATTCGAACATTTAAAATTCAAAAGCCATTAGCCGTCTCCCTCCCCCCACCCCCATTCATCCCATAGACTCTTATTCTGTCGGATTTTGCAATACATTTAATGAGTTATTAATATTTGAAATATATGTATCTGCTTTCTCTTTTATTATATACAACTTTAACAATGCTTAGTATAATGTTTATTTTAAGGAGTATTTTATGATTTATGGAAGGCTTAATGATTAGATTTAATTAAGTTGACAATGTTTTTATAAAATAAAATGGAAAAAAAAAATTATTTTGCTGAAGAATCAAAACCTATTAATTTAGGAAAAATTTTAATAGAGAAAAGAAAATGACTTCGTTGTTGATTTGGGTATTAATTTGACAAGATTTAAGAAGAGATAATAATAGTTTTTTTTTTTTTAATATATTCATGAGTATGAAACTTGATTAGAGGATAAAGCAACTTTGGATTTCTGAGTGCAAGAGATTTAACTTAGGAAAAAATTATCTCTTTCATTTCGGGAACCCACTCCAATAATAAATTCCACGTAATTAATCACAGTTGCTGGCACAAATGACTGAAGAGTGGAGAAGAATTCAAATTTTAATTGACAATGTCATTGTAAAAAAAATTGAGAGAGAGAAAGGAGAGGATTATCGTCTAAATCGAGAATTTACGTCCACTCTTGATCTACTTTTCAAAATTTTAGCAATTTAAGCATGAGAGAGCCACCAGCCCTAGCAAAGAAGAAGAGGAACGGCCACCAAAATATTTGTTTACAAACAAAGGCCAAGCTCAGGATGGGTGACACAAAGAAGAGTGATTAATGGCTGCTGGAACTACTAAAAATATTCTCAGGAACCGAAATTGACTCAAAAATTGAAAAAAAAATAAACATTGAATTTGGCAGCGTCTCCCTCTGTATTCGTCCCATCACTTAAGGGATTGAATTGAGGTTGAAGATTGGGTTAAAAATCCAATCAGGGCCGTATGGCATCATTTGGTAATTTAAATAAATTTATAATTTATAACCACTTTAAAAATTTTCAAAACCAAGAAAAACTTGTCAAATTGAATTAAGACTCAAAAATAGTTAAAAAAAAGAAAAAAATGGTTCATATAAAAAATTTTGATTAAAACCCTATCTATCTGATTAAGATCTGTTTGAGAAAAACAAATGAGGTAAAAGTGAGACGACTGGTTCATTGTCGTGGAAGAGATAATTAGAGATAGAAAGATGATGATTTCCACTTTTTTCAATAATTATTTTTATCTTCTTTCAAAATAAATTAACTGATTTTATTTTTCTCTCTCCTTTTACTTATTGATTTATATTGCCCAGTGTGTGTGTGTGTGCATGGTTGTTTTTTTTTTTTTCTATAAGAGGATATTCGTATTTGGATTATAAAATTTAATCACAAAAGTTTTTAATTCGAAAAAAAAATATTTTTTTCGTTTAATAAGAAAGAATTTATTTTTTTTATAAAGCATGAGATAAATTCGGAAATCATTTGCTATTTACATAATCTAATCGGTTTATGTATTTTTAAGAGCACCTCTTAGAATAAATTAAACATTTAAATCCATTATGTATATTAGTTGTATTATACTATTATAATATTATCATCGTTAAAAAAATTACTTGTATTATGTAATATACAAGTTTTCGAAATTTAAATCTTTTTAGAATTTCTAAGAATTGTGTAGCTGCTGTTGACAGTCGATATGAATATTAACATTATTAACATCACTAACTTCTCGGCAACGGGGGGCAACGATTGGATTTTTTTTAGTCTTTTCGACATCCGAGTCCATATAGATTTGAAACGATACACAATATATTTATTACGAACCTTTTTTATTTATATCATTTGGTATCCAATTGATTTAAATAAATTTTCATCGGACTGCCTGGGATCCGAACCCATACCCCCTCGCTTGTAAGGTAATCAATATTAACAATCTCAATATCTTTAATCTCTCGGCTTAGGTGGGAGGGTTTTTTTTAAGTCTTCTTCAATTATAATCTGAGGCCATTTAGACTCCATCCATATATTTTTGTCGCTCAGGACGGGAAGCGAACCACTGACCTTTGGAATGTGAGGCGAGCCCTCTACCTCTGCACCAAAGGACAGGGCAGCGTATGTAATTATGCAAAATGAAATTTATTTTTGAAAACTATTATTGAAATGTTAACCTATTGAGTAATAAACGATTATTGAAATAATATGATTTATTAAATGAGATAATAACACAATAATAATGCAATCTAAATGTAGAACGAAAAAGAATAGATCTAATTGATTATTAATATTAGATTTTCTTAGAATATAAATATTTAAAAGAAGAATAAGCAATCATACAAAAAAGTGTAAAGTGGTTCCTAATTTATAAATTGTCATTTATTTTATACAGTAGACTTGAATTAAATAATCATAAAATGAAAAAGATAATAAACTCACCATAAAAATAAATAAAGAAGTTATAATTGAAGAATTGGAAATATAAAATGAAAAAAATTAACCAACCAATTTCAACTTGATTTTCAAAGAATACAAACAAGTCAGTTAATATAAAAAATAATAGGTGGCTCTTCGAGTCTCCATAAAAAATCAAAATTTTAAATTATAAAATTATTAGTTAAAAATATATTATATATATAAAATTAAAAATATTTTTTTTAATTTAATTTTTTGTTTTTATTATTGACTATAAAACAAATAATCATAAAAATTTTCTTAATTAAAAAAGAAAAATTTTCTTAATTAAAAAAGAAAAAAATTCTTAATTAACTATATTGGATACTTATTATTTTTTATGTATTACTATATTAATTAAATATTTTTATTAAATAATTTATAATGACATACAATCAATTTTTTTTTAAACCCTTTGAAGAGGAAGCTCACTTCATGTTGATTAGTTTTTTTGAAAGCTAGTTTTTAAACAAGGAGGAAGAAGATTGCTTTGTTGCTAAATTAACATTAGTTAATAAACAAATCAACAAAGGATAATTTGAATTGTGTGAAGTCCTTAACTAACCGCCAAAAGGCATTAAACTAAGTTAGTTTTTTTTTTTAAATAACAATTTTTTTCTTTAAATAAAATTCAGAAACATTTTTGAAGGACAAATACTAATGATGTCCCATCCCCAACCCTCAATCATTGTTGACTATAAAAATATATACACCAGTAAATATTTGTTGGGATTATAGTGGGAAGAGTTCAAACTTTGTTTCTTAAATAATGTCACACTAACCCAATAAAAGGAGTATGTATCCCAAGAAAAAAGACAATCTTGTCTCTCTTTCTGCATGTCTCTGAAGGCATGATTGGGCCCGATCTACTTAGCGAATTGATACGATCAATATTAAAAATGTAATGTTTTATTTTCAAGTATGAATTATTATTTAATTTCAAATGACATGTGTATTTTTAATAATCTAAATAGAATGTTTTTCATATAATGACATATTAAATATCCCAAGAAATATTCTAAAATAATATTGACAGATATTTTTTGTTATGTATGTTTTTAAATAAATAAAAAAAAAAAAAAAAAAAAAAGTAAAAATGAAATAAAAAATAACGATCCGACACTTTATATGATATTATTAGAAATAAAAAAATATTCATTTCCAATAAATTACAAAGACAGAGAGCGTGCTATTTTTTTCTATTTGTGTCGTTTCTATCTATTGATCCTTCGTTGATGGACATTTCTTTTTGGCGTGAAAAGGGGGATCAAGGGAGATTTGAAGGTTTTATTTTGAAAGAATGAATGAGGTTTGCCACACCCCAGAAAAATAACCAAAGGATCGTTCAGATGCGAGGATAAAAAATGAAATGCTTTATTTATTTAATGTGAAAATTTTTAATGAAATATTTGTTTTAAAAAGAGAGAAAACTAAATAATTTATAAAAAATATGGTTATATAATATTTGTTTAATATTTTTCTAAAAGAAAAATATATTTACTTTTTTTTATCATATCAGACTATACTAAAAATTTTTAAATATGAATAATAAATAATTCGAAGTAAATAATTTATCAATCCAAAAATAACCAACACTGAATATTTTTTAAAAGTGTAAAATAAAAAAATATTTTTTCGAGTTGTATGGTGGATTTGGTCTGAGGGTTCTAAGAAATTGAACCCAAAATCTCTAAACTTATGTCTTTTAGGTGTTATCTCTTGTAGAAATTCATCTTCTTAAGGCCTGGAATGACTAGAGATTCTGGGTTTGATTCCCAGGGAGCTTTTGACCTAAATCCAACAACAAACACAATCGAAGAATTGAAATTAATACCTATTTCAAAGGTATCGAAAAGTTTTGATTATAATTAAATCATTTTTTTAATTTTGGAAAATATTTTTGAGATTTTATTTTTAAATAATACTTGGAATTTTATTTCACTGAGTTGACTTTATTAATAGCTACGAATTTTCAATTATCGAAGAAAAAATAAGTAAATTTATGGACTGCACTCGACTTCCCATTAAGCCATACTGATATGCATAAAACACACTCGAGAGGAATTTAGCCTCGAGATGACTGATATAAAATTTTTCTATCTGGTGGTCTAATCGACGCGGACGACTATCGAGTCAAGGCGTTTCGGTTTCTTTCTGGAAAGGAATGAGCACATAGGCAAGTTGCAACATATAACGTGGCCAAAGACCGCTAGAAAGAAGAGGGATAAAATAAATTTATGGAAATTTATTAAATCCCTCCTTTTTTTTTTGAAGAAGATTAATAAAGAAAAAATGAATATTTAATCAAAAAGATCCAGAGTGAAAATATTGATTAAATGTCGAATAATAAAAATGTTTTATTTAAGAATTCTTTTACTTAAAAAAAACCTAGAAAAATATTTTATCCAAGTAATTTAGTATACTATTATAAAATAGCTAACAAACGAACACAATAATGGGTGGCTAGAGAGTAATTTCATTTATTAAAGATTCGATTAAAGTGCTCTTTTAAATTCTTAAAATTCTATCTATAGAAATGTTTGTAAGTATATAAATACGTATGTCGGTTATAAAAATCCATAACAAGTCCAAATTTTATAATTTTTCCTCTTCAAAATGCAAAGAGTGTACGGCTATTTTGGACAAAATATTAAAATTGAGATATAAGTTAAAAGTCATCTGAAGATCCCTGGTCATCCATATTTATTTAACATTTTTAGACCATTTTGGATATAATTTTTATTTCAAATAAAATTTTAAGATTAGTAAATTAATCTTATTGTGTTGTATATGAGGATTCAAAAAAAAAAAAATTAATTAAAGATCATAATAAAAAATTGTTCTTTCAATAATAAATTGAATAATTTATATAAAATTATTCGCTTTAATAGCCACTGGGAGTAACTAAGTTCTCTTGATCTCAAAAAAAAAAAAAAAAAATTGTTATTCAAAAGAATAAATTTATAATCCTAGCATGAGATGCATAAATTTTGTTCGTTTTGCTTGCTGGAAGATAGGCATGTCAAATGACCAATTCACTAATTTTTCCATTAAAATTTCTAGAAGGGGCTAAGCATGTTCATTTGTTAATTTAATTATTGCACATGCGAGGAGCACTTTAGAGAATGTATATATATAATTTTTACTACATCTTATATTTATCTACCTATCTTAACTAACCATGCAAAGCCTTCACTTCTCCCTATTTCTATCCCTATCTCATATGCGTATAGCAATGTCCTATAAAGTACGAGCTGGCCACATCCTCTTTAATTAGAAAAAGCTAAAATTATATGCATTCTGGTGTCTTTGTTTAATTCAAAGCAGGGAATCGAAGATTTATGGTTGGATTTGTTGATCATAATATATCTATTTTTGAGCACAGTTCTGAAGGCTATGAATTATTACTCTAATACCTTTATTTAGTCATATTTAATTTGGGAAAATTTATTTTTTTTTTAATATATGGAATGTCATATTGTTGTACTGTTTTATTATTATACAAAAGAAAACGTGCGGAGGTTGACTGATTATGTTCTTTATTTTAACTCTAATCTAACCTGTTCAACGTATAGAGGCGCTATTTAGATAGAGAGAATTCCCCCTTTCAATTTTCCTGTTTTTCTTCCAATATTTACATTCAAATGATGTTAAAGAGTTTTATTAGGAAAATTATTATTATTATGGAGCAGGTTGACGTCACTTTTGTTTCGACTTGGTTCAAAGGTCATCAGCATCATCATTAAGAGGTGAATAGTCCGTCAGTCATTCTCATGTTTTATCTTTATTATAATTATGACTCATTTATTAATAAAAAATCTCTCTACCATTTGAGGAATTTATACTCTAATATAATTTCAGCACTGGTAATGAAATGGGTAGGGTGGACAACTTCAGTGTTACCTGGGTTGTGCATCGGAGAGTGAGCACCCGTAATGTGAAAATCTGGCAACAGATTACCAAATGCTTGTCCATGGCGCCCTATGAGTGGACGGCTGATTGCCATTCCCCACTCAACACTTCCACATGCTCAATATTGAAGTCAGATTCAATAGAGTATATGAAGTTATAAATAAATATGCTTGGATAATGATATCGTAAATAATAAATGAGATTATTTAAAGTCTAAATGGCCTTAGATCCCGAAGATCAAAAAAAAAAGTATATCAAGTAATTTGTGTAGGGTGTACATCACGTCCCAATAAAGCAACTAGAACTCAAATCAATATAAATAACCACATATGGAAAATTGGATAAAAAATGCATGTCCAAATGGCCTTGGATTCTAAATGACTTATCATTTCTAATATCTCTAATAAAACTCAAAAGCAATTTAAATTTTATATAAGATTCCTAAATAAATTAATTTAGATTAAAAAAAAAACGCTAATTAATTAATGCCAAATAAGTGAGTGTGAACTTAGCGGCTTTGCTGGTTCTCTGTTTGTAAATAAAAGACCTGATCTGGTCTTCCTTGGCCCACTGAGCTAAGAACTCTCTCTCTCGGTCTCTCTCTTTCGCGTGCAGGATAACAAATTTTGTTGAATAAGCTTTATTTATTAGACATTGGGAGGAAATTATGCAATTGATCATCTTATTTATTGAGAGCAGGTGTTAAGAAGGTTGGCTCGTGGTCATTCAAAAAAAAAAAATGTACGGGTCACCTCTAACAAAATAAGAATTATCTCTGAAATTTATAATATTCAGATCAATATGATAAGGAGAGTTTTACTCTAATTTAAAATAGTATAATAAATACTTTTATTTTCAGGGACTTAGGGGGTCACGAGTTATTGACATATTTTCTGCTTCTCTTTCTAATCAAGAGACAAATTGTTTTACTTTACCATTTCTTTAATCTCTTATTATAAATTCGTGAAAAATCTTAAATATTTTTTACTAAAGATTAAAAAATACAATATATACAAACACAACAAAATTAAAAGTTTATAAAGAGAAATTTCTCATGTTTTCATTTTTTGAGATCATTTAGAGTCGATTTCTTGAAAACAATTTAGACCCAACTTGATTCAAAATTTTTTGAATTTTAGAAACTTTTTTCTGTTACTGAATGAGGTTAAAAATTTCAGATATTCTGAAAATGAAAAATTTACTGCCTCTAAGAGCAGAGGTAGATCTCTTGCTTCATGTTCTAAGGGTCAGTGATTTGTTTTGTGTGGGTGAAACAATTATATTGAATACCAATTAATTTAAATAAATGTAGGTGGAGTCTAAATGGCCGATGATGTTGAAAAAGACAAAAAAAAACTTTTAGATTAGACTATATCAAAACAAAAAATTAATAAATAAATAATAGAAAAACAGATGGGACTCAAAGATTATTAAATGGAATTTTTTTTTGAAATAAAATAAACATTACTTTCTATTAAATCAATATTTGTTTATTATTTTATAAATTAGAGGTGAAAAAACATTGTAAAAATAAAAAAATCATATTTAATCAAGTGATGGTCTTTTGAGAATGAAATTTTTTCAATTTTTTTTATCTTCATTTATTCATTCTATTTTCTTTTCTCTCTATAGAGTTTTTTTTTTTTTTTAATAACGATAAACTCATAGAAAGGGTAGCATTAATGATTATTAATTAGTTATTTAGAAAAATGACTAACCATAAGTCATAAAAGGGGAGAGGAGAGAGCGTTTCAACTAACAGGTCAATAATAATTTTTTCCTATATTATCTATAATTCTTTTTTGGACTTAACAAATACAGGCCTGCATTAAATATTATAAATTCTCAGGACCGGTCCATCCGAGTTTCAGCTTGAGTGCTTGAGCGAATTATTTTCATTAACTAAACATGAAGGGAGAATTTAAAGCTAAAATTCTACCACTTGAGTAATAATTAATTTGATATTTTTATCTCTGGTGTTTTTTTCACTAAAGAAAAATTATTTTTGATATCAACAGTGATGAGATGATAGAAGAGAACATAAATATTTAATAATACGGAGAAGCGAAGCGTTTTGTAGGTCACGGGAAACCTTATAAGCAGTGGCTGACCTAGTCAGTCACCAGCATAGATCTATCTATAAAAAAAGATAGGTAAAGCTCTCCCAGATGTTTGTTCTCGGCTTTCTTTCTTCTTAAGAGGATATACATCTTATAAGATGAAAGAAGAACATGCTGTTGCACTTTGTTCAATAGTTCACTATATCATATGAGAGAAAAATATTGACTATATATCAACTTTTAAAAGTGTTTTGTGCTTGGCTTTGATGTTCCAATTCAAAATTGGCTTGTACTTTATAAAATTTGGTATTTCATTTCAAGCACATGTTCCTTTTTTTGAGAATGGAAGAAAGGTGCTTTGATATTTACCTTCAAGCATATGTATATGTACGATTCACTTTCCAAGATATTCCCGACCCGAAATAGTTTATCTAGGAAAAATTAATTTTCGTCGAAAAATAATCAATCGTTTGTACTGGAATTTTTCACAAATAAAAAACATAAATGATTTATGACCGGACTATTAGGTAGGACGCAAGAGTAATATTTTTCTTTCTTAAAAGACATAGTTTTTCTATAGGTATTCTAAAACTAAACCTTCTTCTGAGTAATATGATATACAAAATTTGTAACTAAATCTATTACAACTTTGTTAAAAAAAATTATTTTATGTTGCTCTTGAGCATTCCTAATAGCCATACAAATCAATAAACACCTAAAAACCCACACAACAAATATGTCTGGAAAATGGTACCGTAAATAATAACTAAATAAGATTGTTTAAAATCAATATAGCCTAAGATGCCGAAAAAATAAAGAATATCTCTAATACTATTGTTAGTATTTAGTCGGTTAAGTTGAGCCCGACTTGCCATTATATGACATTATTTGTGTCATTTAATCATGAACATATGATAATAAAAGAGTCCTATTAGTCTTATTAATACTTTCTAACATAAGCCCTATTGTTCGTTCGCCAACTTACATTAATTTTATGTAAACTAGGAAATAATATATTTTCAATTTGATAGGCTTAAATATAGATTTGCATTAAACTTGCCCGCCTAGGGCTTTTGTTTAGTTAATCCCTATTCGGAATACTTAGAATAATTTCCATACTACAATTTAATGCCAAAAATTCTCTCAACACATTGGATGATGTTGTTTCAACAATTTATAATTAGATTTTCACGCAATATTATTTCGTTGAAATTATAAAAGTCCCCACACCCCATTTAAAAATATATTTTTCTCTATTAAATAAATGTTATGTTTATATTACAATTATAAAGATAAATGACATAAATTTTGTTCAGTAGTATGTGAGTTAATTAATAATAAATTCAAACATATAAATATTATTACGTTTAAAGATAAATATTATTACTTACCCCGCTATTTGATGAGATATATTAGTAGGAAAAATTTAGTGAAAATTTTATTTTCGTTTTACTCCTCTCATTAGGAGGTGATCAGGAGTTACCTGAACTTAAGGTAGTATTTATTATTATGCTCTATTTTTAGATTTTATTTGGAACGGAGTAGGTTCATTTTCTAAGTTATTTTAAGTTTCGTTTTAAATAGGATAATACCCCCACCCCCCACCCCCTCGTGGCCAAGAGTTTAAAGATACTGACATTGTTAACCTTAAAAGTCAAGGGGTCTGGGTTCGGATCTCAGGCAGTCCGATAAAAATTTTTTTAAATCCATTGGATACCAATTGATATAAATAAATATGCCTGGATTACAAGTAACGTAATAAATTTATACATGTATCGTTGAAAAGTCTATATGGCCTCAGATGCCGAAAAGACTTAAAAAAAAAAAGGATAATAGGCTCTATTAGGTAAAGCAATATTCCTTCATTCATACTTAAATGAGCCTTAAACACAATTATTTTGAGATATTAGATATCATTTCTCTCAACTTCTCTAAAAAAAAAAAATTTTTTTAACTGAAATGAAATATTTCTGAATAATATTTGAAAAATTTACTTATTTGTTCACTTTTTTTTTTTTTTTTTTTTTTATTTGTCTGCTTCATATGAGCTGATAAGTAATTTTATTAATTTATTGGTAAAAAGTATTTTGGATTTAATAAAAGGTAAATAAAAATGGTTATAGGTATCAATATTTTAATTTCTCTTTTAACGACTATAAAATAGGATTAATTCTTAGAAAATAATATAAATATTTATATAATATATATGCAGTATATAATGTTAAGATGTGGTCTAGTTTGATAAGAGCAAAAGTTTATGACTTGATCATTAACGCAATATTATCCATTCAAAATGGACAATTTTTTAGTCCATACAAGAAGTGATGTGACTATTAAAATAACTTTCTCGAGCTTTATATATAAAATATAAAACTTTTATCTATTTCTTTCAAAGTATTGTTAAGATAGATAAAAGTTAACCTCTGAGGTTTTTATTATAATTAAGCTTATATATGAATAAATTAAGTTAAGTCGTCGATATTGTAGCCTGGTTATGAAGAAATGCAATATAATTGAAGACCTTCAAATAAGGATGTAACTAAAAGTTTTGGAAAGTGAGATTTCACTGAAAATAGAATGGATTTTCTCTTCATCTATCTGTGTCTCTAAGCTATCGAAATTTAGAGGTTATATGGTTTATAGTCGAAAGGACTTTGTCCTCCGTGGAATAATGATGTAATGTCAATCAAAATACCTCGAGATTGTTTATTCATCATACCGCGTAGTGAATTATTTTAATAAAGCCCATAGGCGTAAAATAAATGTTGATGATTGGAAGCATGTTAAAAGGAAGCGTCTAAAGCAGAGTTGAAAAGAATATTCCAAAATATGACTAAACGTGACTTTCTCTTACCTAAAAGATGTGATTTGTTGTCACGCCAGGATTTTTTGGTCGAGATATTTTTTTCTTTCCGATAGTCTATCAGCACGGGGTTGAGAACCCTAAATTGGGAGTCCCACACTATTTGAAGGTGAAAAATGATTAATATATATTAAAGGTTATCTAATTTATTATATGCTATTTTCAAAATCGTTAGAATGGTTTAAAAGGGAAAGTAACAAAAGAACTCTTAAAATGTACGAAACTAAATTAGGTCCCAATAATTCTAGGAGGAGGGAGTGTAAAAATTAATAAATTTCAAAGATCATCTAATAAATAATGGTTTTATGAATTTTAATCAAAATCGTTTGTGCCGATTTTGAGAAAATCTAAAACAACTAAAAAGTACATCAGTAAGTTATTAGTACTCTTTGGAAGTTTTATTGAGGTTTTATTCGACGTGCATACAAGAAGTGTACCTAACTTAGATATCAAATTTGAATTCGAATGTTTTTCGTCTTTGAGTTACTTTATTGACAGACAGACTATTTAGCCATTTAGATTCAGGGGATCTCCGTGAATATCCGTCGAAAACATATATAGGTAAGAGTAACAAGGAAAGGCATTGATCGATTTCTCTGAATCAAACGATCTATCTCTCAAGGTGATTAATTTAATTTTATATTTTTAATTATATTATATTAATATGGTAGCCAAAAAATAGCAAAAGGATCATTCAAGTAAATTAAAATATTTAAAAATATAGACTCGAACCCAGGATCTCCAGCCTAACCGGCTCTATATACTCATGAAATATTTTCAAGCATAACCATGACTATGTCAAGTCCGCTCAAGCCATATATTGAATATTAATATGAATAAAATTATTATTTGAATTAAAGTCCCGAAAGCCCCTCCAAAGTTGAAAAAAATCCAAATTTTTAATGAAATAATGAAAAATATTATAAAAATAATAAATTTAATTTGAATTTATAAAAAGAACCACTTGCAAAAAAATAGACCCTACAAGAAACAATTTTTATTTGCCCTCCCCCCCCTCAATCGAAACCCTGACTACGCTACTGTCTCCATCATAACTCCTTCTGCCTATCTAGCGTAAATAGCTTCACGAAAGAGCTCCCCATGCATCTCTATACTTCCAAAAGTGACTCCAATATTTTAATATCATCACTCGGTTATACTCTAACCACATGAGAATTATTAAGTTTTCGAAAATGAATTTTTAATAAGAAGAATTTCTCAAAGGGGGAGGAATGAACTTTGAAATTTCCCTATAGAAATGCCCACGATACAAATAAATCTCTTTGATCATCAAACGGCATCCTTTGAAGTTAAAATAAATTTTCTCTCTCTCTCTTCTTAATAACTTTATTATCTCTTCATCTCCTCTTAATCTTAATAAATAGTAACCATATGTTCAAATTTAATAAATTTGACTGCTTAATGTTAATATATAGTCATTTATTAAAAGAGAATTAGCATTTAAAGGGTTTGATAAGTTGTCTCAATGAAAGGAAAACCTCTAAGGCAATAGATTTTTAAAAATAAGGCCTTGTATTATCAAATAAGGTGAAAAGAATGCAAACAAGCCATGTCATCGATAAAGCGACCTTTTTTTTTTTTTAAGAAAATAAATTACAACAAATTTGAAATTTACAAGTAAAAAAATTTGCGCTTTTTGGACATTTAATTTTTTGATCTTGGCAGGAAAATAGATTCCCGTACCGATCTAGATCTAGACGCAATTACCATCTGTGATTGCCAACAGGTAGATCGCGATCGACAGTATTAAGTTGCGAAGCAATTTTTAGTCGGTCGGGAACAGTTGAAAAAACCTGATTAAAAAGAAAACTTCTAATTAGGAGCTTCTTTATATATATATATTAATACTGGTATATTTGTTTTTTTTATTGTTTGCAAATAACTATTATTGATAATAAATATTGTATGCTCAGTGTAAAAGACGAAGAATGGAGAGTGGAGTCAGGAGAAAAATAAAACAGTTAAATTTTCGGTCGCAAGTCTTCAAAACCAATAATTGTTAAAAAAATTTACGTTATTGTTATATATAAAATATTTTAACATTATTTTTAATAATAGAATCTTTTTTTTTTGGTGTGTGTCAAAGAGCTTGAGAGAATTGCTTCCAATGATGCTATTATTCTAATTATTGTTAAAATATAATGTATATAATTTTTAACAATTTTTGGTCTTGATGAAGTGTTAGACTTGCAGCCGAAACATCGATCAAAAATTGCCTTTCTTCGTCTTCATCTCTTCCTTACTTTGTTTATATTTATTGTTTTTAAATATACACTATTTTTGTAATGTGCTTTTAAATCCAATTCTCTGGCTAAATGGGGAAAATAAAATAAAATGAAGTGGTAGTTATTAATTGTGAAGAAAAATGTTATTTTAAGGCCCACTTCACACGGAAATACCACCAAAACGAAGCGAGTCCTGAGATACATTAGGTTCAATAGAGCAGACAGATAAAAAGTTCCTGTTCTCGTGTCATTTTGGTCGGAGGTGTGCCCCAGGCCTTATAGTGAGTATCTAAGATAAAATAAAAAAAAATAAGTGAAAAATTTATTTGGATTGGTTTATTGAGTTCACAATCCTTGTTTATATAAGAAATGAAATATATGTCAAGATTAAATAAACAATTCTTTTTCCTCATGTTTATTTTTCTTTTTTCTTTTTTTTTTTTTTTAATAATCAAAATATAAAAATATAAATTGATCAGAACGGGCCTATGTAAAAGCAAAAAAAAACAAAAA
>JAAAKE020082390.1:0-23507 GCA_010014785.2 Anisolabis maritima | reverse complement strand
TCCTCTTTTTCATTTTTTTTTCTCAATCAGGTTTTTTCTGTGACGCAAGGAGACTATCGGATCATTTTTTTAGGAACCCAACCCCATCCAACGGGCTAATGTGTCACCCTACTATTTTTTAAGGTTATGCTACATGTTTTGTTCTTTTCACGCGCCCCCATAAGTTGAAAAATGATAAATTTTTAATTTAATTTATACTACTAAATTGTTATATTATAATTTAAATAAAGCTCTAATTAACAATAAAAAATAACCCACCGGGAGGGGGGGGGGGGGGAATTTGTGAAGTTCAGGCGAATAGGATTCCTTCAGAGAGAATTTTATAGAATGGAATTTGGATTTGGATTTGTTTCTTGTTTGAAATTTGAATTTTTCAATTTTTATAAAGGTATAAATTTTATTTGGTTCTGTTTTTTGCAATTTTCTCTGAAGTTGGAAGAGCTAGGTACCCTGGGATCTATAGTTTTTTTTATGCAAATCTAATTCTTATAAAGTTAAAAATTGATATTTAGCCATTAATTTTAAAATAAGATTAAACTATATACGGTAAATCATCATTTTCAAATAAATAATTTTTTTTTTCATGGAAAATATTTTATTCCCCTAAAGGAATTTTTCTATATTATGATTCTATTGGGTTCTTTTTATCATTTTTTATATTTCGTCCTTTATTTTTAATTAATTTTTATATTTCTCCTTGTATTTAAACATATAAAATACAATAAAATATAATATAAAAAAATTTAATAGTCAAGATAACAAGACCAGTACCCCCGCCTTTCAGAAGAAAATAAATTTAGTCAGGAATCTATAACAATACTTTTCCTCTTTGTACGAATTAAATCGTTTAGTATAAAATTTTTATTCTAATAAATTCAATGAGTCATGTGTGTCATTCATTCCTTTCTCCAGCGTTCATTTAATCACAGCTATGAGTAACTCCCTTATGATTATATTATTATCGTTGATGTAATACATAATAATGAGAGATGATTCTATATTTATTTATTTAGGTTAATTTCATTTGTTTTGGTATCCCTTGGATCCTTTGTGGTTTCCATGCCAAATGTTTTCGATACAGCTAATAGCTCCCCCATTTTGTTTCTATCTCAATAAACTACTTACACACTTTAAATCAATATGAAATACTGTTTTAAAATATTCATTTAACACATTTATATTAATAAATAGAAATTTATCTTAGGTTAATTGAATTTTTATTTTTTTAAATAGAATGATCTTATCTATGAAAAAACTGATCTATTACTACTGAAATACTATATGAAATAAATTTCTTGGTTTAATACTAATATTTAAAAGGATTTTATCTTTATATTACATCTATAATTTTGTTTTCTAAAATAAATAAAAATATTATTTTACAGTCATTTGATATTGTGGAATGTTCAAAAAGCTCCTTCGTGGAATTGAAATTTTTCAAATCACGATGACTCCTCAAATCAATGACCAGTTTAATCTTTTTTTTTTAAATTCTAAAAAAGATTTTAGCAGTCCAAGATTAAATCTTAGTAAAATGATGATTTCATTAACAAAAATTTTTATTCCATTCATTGATTGCTAAAGTAGGAATTCACGTTCATTATACACCTAGGTTGTTTTCACTTTTGCCAAAATCTATTGAATAATATTTTGTTTGGATAGGGATGGCATTCTAAAGCTTCTCTGTCCTCTGGTGCAGAGGTAGAGGTCTCGCTTCACAGAAAAAATTTCATTTAAATTATATTGATCCCAAATTAATTCAAATAAATAAGGATGGAGTCTAAATGGCCTCTGATGCCAGTCTTAAAAAAATTCTAGATCAGTGACTTTCAAAGTGGAGTGAACTTGAATTCTTCAGAGATCCGCAGTTCTTATATTGATTAAAATAATTGTTATATATATTTAGTCGAGTGCTTTTAAAAAATTTTAAAATTCTGAATATCCTTTAACTTTTAAGGGATGTGCAAATTTAAAAAGTTTGAAAATACTGTTCTAGATATACTTATCATAAAAGTTTTTCATTTTCTCAGAAGGCCGGATTAACCAATTTTGAACAAGTTAAATATGAGAAGAGAATTGCAAGAAATAGAAATTTCAGATAAAAAATTCTCCTTTCACATTACTATTTATAACAATAGAAGTTCTTTTATTTGGCATAGGCACTAAATATATATCCAATATAGTTATTTGTTCATTAAATTGATGAAATTACAAAAAATATTTCTAGTTTTTTAGTGCTTTTTAAGGAAAAAAAGTACGATGCGCATAAGAAATATGCCATAGAAGTGATCTCCCAAAAGTTGATAGCTAAATATAATCCCTTTATAAAACTAACGACCTTTTTGTCTGAGCGGAAGACCGGTAAAAATATATAATAGATTCGTTAACCTTTTTTTTTTTTCATTTTAGCAGACACAATTTTTAAATAGTTAACCTTAGGGAAAGGAAAAAAAGAGGGTTTTTTGCTCCCGGTTGCCAAATTTACCTTCCAAGTCATTTACCTCTCAAGAATATTTAATCTCTATTTATATTCTTTTATTTAAAAAATAGCCTCTTTGACTATTTATTTTAGACCTAATAAAAAAATATTGAATTTTTATACACCTACATAGACAAATAAGATACATTCAATATCTAAAAGGTCTCTAAATATTCTCTTTGATAACTCAAACTTCTATTATCGAACATGAGATAATACGAATTAAATCTTATTCTCTTTGAGATTCGAATTAATCAAGTTCTGACAATATTTGATAAAATTGATCTAATTTAATAATTTTTCATTTGGTAAAATTAATTAGACTCAATAAATCAATGATAGTATCAGGTAAATGTTTACTGATAAGATAGTGTATTTCTTTTTTTTTGAGGCTCGCTGAGAAAAGATGAGAGGTATGGATTGATGGTTTTGTTCCTTTAATATTAAGGAATAAAATCTTTATTGTCAACTTAAAAAATTATTAAAATTCTTATTATGAGAGGAGTTCCCATTATGTGGACTAAAAGAGAAGGAAAATTACCTCCTCTGGTTGGGGTGGAAGAACAACTGATCGTAGTAGATTTTTTTTATCCCTTTCGGGGTCAACATTTTTTCGCCTGGTTAAAGCTCCTTATTCATCTTTGTAAAATTTCCAATTTAATATGAATTTTTTCTTAAAATATTTAATTAATTTGGTAAAAAAAGAATAATTTTTTTAATATGAAATATATTATCAAAATATTATTATGAAAATAGATTTTTTATATTTAAAGAAAATTATTCTGAAACTTGTCAAGTTATAATTAATTTTAATGAGATTATAAATTTATGTTATACAAAAGATTTAATACGTATATATTCCCTAATTTTAAATTTAAATTTATTAATAGATGCAAAATTTCTCTTTTATTTTAAAGATATTTTTCAATTAACCTTGCAAAGTTCTGTTTATAATTCATTAAATACTAAACGTTTCAAAATAAATTAAATGGATCTTAACTTTATTACTTTGGTGATTTTTAATTTTTTTTTCTTAATTTAATATCTTTAATTAGAATGTGAAAATATGAACTTGTTAATTCGCATTATTAAAAAAAAAAAAATTAATTAGTTTTAAATATTGAGAGACTATTTTTCAAAATAATTATAAAATTATTGAAAAATGAAGCTTGTTATAAGGGTTCAATGGGGTCATTTCAATATTATTGATTGGGAGGGAAGGACTAACCCTTTGGAGCCCAAGTTTATATTAAAAGCTTGGGTCGCCAAAGAGACAATTTTTATATAAAAACATGAAAAAACTTAGAACGCGGGGCCTTAGATGGGGGATTTTCTTGGTCTTCTACTAAAATGAACAAACCTCCCATAATGACTTTTGTTTTATAAAAAAATTCAGATTTTCAATGATAATCGAACTTGGGTAGTCTCTGCCAAAAATGAAATGAAAAATTCTAAAAACAAAAACAATGCAAGTAAGATTTTAAAAAAATTGTGGGAATGGGATACTATGACTAAACTCAGGGGCTCATATTTGTACCTGAGTGGCAACCACGAGTTACCTGACCTGACACATTTTTTCTACTCCATCTATACTAGTCTTCCTTTTCCCTCCATTAAACATTAGTCTATATCATCCGGCTTGTTGCCTCTCGGACGCCTCTATGCAGTCCTCATGAAATGAGAAAGAATCTAGGAAAGTGAAGTGTTTATACTATGACAGATTTACAATATGTTTGGTGTTATAGAATATATTTGAGTAAAATTTAGTCATTATTCAAATTACTATTTTATGATGGAATGTGCGTCGCGAATTAAATAAGCACAATCTGGAGATTAGGCTTCTACTTTTTTACATTGGGCAAATCGAGACAACAGGTCTGGTTGCCGGGCGGTCGTTGTCTACTATTATCTATATTCATGATTAATTTGTTGAAATTTTATTCCAGAGAGAATTTTTTTAAATATCTTCTTCGGAAATTGAGAAATTATTTGAATTAATTTTATCATTAAATATCTTCTAAAAACAAAATTATTTTTTTAATGTTATCATATCTCATCTGACCAAATGTTTACGAGTGTTTATTAAGTTTTATGAAGTATGAAGAGGGGGTATTTACATATTTATTTTTTGAATGACTAACAATCTATAGTATATATAGAATATTTGCCCGTTGGTTATTTAGTTTGCTCATAATGGTTGTCCAACTTGTCGAATGGCCTCGGGCAAATTCTAGTGCGGAATTCCCTTAAGTGAAGGATGCGTCATTCTCTTGTGCCACTAACATTGGTGGCTGGCCCCGGGCCATTGACCTGCAGGTTGAGTCTTTTTTCTATCATCGAAATAATTTAGTTGAATTTTATTTTTATAATCTATTTTAATTAACTGATATTTTATATATTTACTTAGGAAACATTAATCTTGAAATAAAATACTCATACCGTTGTTTAAGTATTTAGATACACCTTAATGTAGCGTTTCATAAAATTTTCAGATCGACGACCTGCGTTTTTTATACAAATTTTTTCTCTAATTTATATAATAAAGTATGATTTATAATTATTTTAGTAAATACACTTTGATTAAAAAATGCCTAGTCATGAAGAAAATAATGTCAGAGCTGCCGAGAGCCTGGCAGCTTGAATTCCATATTTAATAATTTTATTTAATATGATTCATATATATATAAAAATTCATATATAAAAAATAAACGTTTCGTAATTTTTATGATGCGTGAAGAAAAAAAGGTTGAAGGATTTCTCGTTACTTTCCTAACCCGAAATCTGAGATCACAACAGTAGATCTATCCAGAAGTAGTACTCTATTAATCTTTAGAATACCAAAATATCTCTTTGACTATTAAATTTAGCAAAAAATTATATATATATATACAAAATTTGTCCAATTCATAATTTTTAAAAAACTTGGGAATGCAAAAGCGGCACACTCCTATCAAATCTGTGAATTTTTATGAGCGCTCTCAATCAATTTGAGCCCCACAATTCAAGGCAGTACAGAAGAGTGCCTTACATGTTTCGGGATTTGTTGACTCAGAGAAATGCCCCTTTTATGGGCTTTAAATTCATAGAAATCTGTTAAATTCTTGATTTGAAAAAATCGCGATTACAAAAAACACTTTTCGGATGTTTCGGAAAGTTTCACTGCGAAGAATTTCTTCTTAAAAGTCATGGTTTTAAATATTTTTATAATCGAAAACTTGTAAAACAAAATTTCTATTAGAAAGTAGTATCATATAAAAACAAATTATTTTTCGAAATTTTCAAACTTTTACAATATGTTAATTGTAAATGCAAAATATTAAGCACTCGATTAAATTCATAAACATTAAATTATATTGCTTATTAACTCTAGCAATTATACTATCTGTAATTATGAAGATTAACCTTGATTTGCCAATATTCTAATTAAAAAAATCCTAGAGAAACTTATAAAACTCTTCTTTTTTTTTTAATTACTGAAAATTAATTTTAAACAAACATTGCAATTTCCTCTTGTCATTATAATTAGTTGATTTAGTATTTTTTATATACATATTCCAATGCAATAAATGTGGCCACTAAGAAATCAATCGCTCAAAAAATTTAAGCTTTAGACTTGATATCATTTTGATCATTTTTCGTTACAGGAAGTAGCTGATTACTGATGTCGCATTATTTCTTATCATTTTCATCATAGAAATGTATCAAAGAAGTGATAAAATGATATTAGTAATCTCTCACTTCCTATAGTCGGATTTGTCTCAGAAGTAAATCCGTTTTCAGATATTGTCATTTGTAGTTTAAATTTGAAATTTCGAAAAAATCCGTTCAACTAAATTTTGAACTGCAAGTATCCACAGATTGGCATATATTTACAAGTACCCCATCCCAATAATCCTTGTAACAAATACATGAGCTCATTTATAAAAATCTCAAAAAGACTAAATTGCTATGATTTTAATATCTTCCCTATTAGAGAAGGTAGGTATAATAAAGTTCTGTGAATATGCATTAATTCGTTACACTCGCATCCTATAGGAATTGAAACATTGTCTCCACTCCCCCCAAATCTTGGAAAGTATTAAAAAAATACATTCTTGATTAGTTTTATATATTAATTTTATTACTTTTTATTATAATATATATTTTTCTTTTTTGTTTCAGGAATGACACCAAAGATGATGTTTTCGTCCATCAGGTAAATATTTTCCTTAAAATTCTTTAATATATTTTTTCATTAATAGTTATTTCTCCTAAATTTGAAGTTTTCTATTTACTATCATTGGTCAGGCTGAGTAACGATTAGTCTGATTAATCGGCCATGTTTATCTCCTAATTCTTTTTTCTCCTGACTAGAAAGAACCCTTTCGGTTTCCATGACAACTCCATCCAGACCAATTCCTCCCTCGCCCATTTTTTTCTGTCTTGGTTTTCCATTTTTTTTCTCTTGAAATCTTTCGACCTTATTTTTTCTTCTCTCTCTCTTTTTCTTCCTCCCCTCTTTTTTCATCCTTTCCATCCCCGGTGAGTTTTCTGCATTTTTTGATGATTAATTAATCCCCAGCTACTACTTATTTTATTTCCATATTAAACTTTTATATTTTTTTTAGTCGGCTATCGTAAAAAATAACCCGAAAAAGGCGGTCCGCTCAGTGGGCGATGGCGAAGTTGTGGAATTCGACGTCGTCGTCGGGGAGAAAGGCAATGAAGCAGCCAACGTAACTGGACCGAATGGCGAAGCAGTCAAAGGTTCACCATATGCGGCTGATAAACGTCGTGGATATCGGCAATGGTTTTATCCCCGTCGTGGAGGAGGTGCTGGTGGCGGTGGAGGTCCCGCTGGCCGCCAACCACCACGAAGACCCCCTCGGGATGACCATGAGGGTTATGATAGTGCCGATGCTAAGGCAGACGGAGATGCCGATGCTCCTGCTCCTCCAAGACGCTACCGACCTAGACGTCAATTTGAGCCCAATTATTATTCAAGGTAAATTTTTATTCAAGATTTAATAGGGACCTGACTGCAGATTTTTGCAATCAAATAAAAAGCTTAAAATCGGAAACGAAACCAGTGATTTTTGTGATTTTTTGTCGTAGAGCTTAACTAAAGACAGAACTCAGCTCATTAAGAACTTTGAAATAATGTATTGTTGAATCACCCCCCCCCCCCCCCCTTTGTATAGAAAAATTTTGAGTTGATGGTCACCCACTTTCGATTACCCGATCGCTTAGATCGCACATCAAGAGACTATGAGAATATGATCAGGGAATTTGCCCAATTTCGCAACATTAAATGACCAAAAGTGCCATTACAGTTTCGTTTTCATTATAAGAATATTAAAAATATGGTGTGACTAACCGCACATCACACAACTTTTTTAACTGCTTAAGCAAGAGAAAGTAATGAAATTTGCTATCATGCCAGATTTTTTGTGACCCATTTTTACTTTGTGATATTTTTTTTGTGGTAGTATTTGGACCCCCAAAATGTAGTAACACCAAGTTTTTCTTTCCAGATTTAGCCCGAAGGTAACATTTATAAATTTAAAAAAAAAAATAACAACAATCTAATTTTATTTATTATCATACATAGAATTTAATATATTTTTGGATATCAACTCTTCTCCTTTTTTTTCTAAGAAATTCTTAAAATCTCAAATTGAGGACCTCACAATTTTGAGGTGGAAAATGATTAATACATTTTAAAGCTTATCTATTATCATTTATTATATTTACAGCCCAATTTAATCAAAATCGTTAGAATGGTTTAGGAGAAAATTACAAAAATTGCACAAGAGTAAAGTGGGCCCCAAACAATTTTGGGAGTGAATAACGATTAGTGCATTTAAAAGATCATCTAAAAATAATTAATAAATGAATTTTAATCAAAACTGGTAGAATCAATTTTGAGAAAATTGAAAATAAAAATTTATCAAAAAATTACATCAGTAAAGAACTAGTACTACAAACATTTTGAACTGAGGATGGGTTAATGTGAACCTTAATTTTTGAAAATAAAGTAATATAAATTGAATTCAAAGAAATATATTAACGGATTTCCTACTCTTACTTTTACTCTTTTCAATAATATTAATTTTGGCGATCATTATTTTCCAAATTTTTTGTTTTCCGATTTTGTTTACTCAGCAACTGCCATTACTTGTTAAATGGGTATTCATCTTCTATGCAGAATTGATTCGTTTTTGGCATCAAGGTTCCTCCAAGAACCCTATCCAAAGCCTCCCATTTCTATTAAGTGCAGATCCCATTTTAACATTTTAGATAAAATTATCAAAATAACAAAATTTTAAATTTAAGTAAGAAATTCCCATCGATATAAAGACAAAATCTAAATTTTGTTAATGATATTATAATCTTTGTAGATCAAGGAGGCCTCCCGGTAGAGAATACAGCGAATCTGGTGGTGAGGGCCGCCAGGATGGAGATGGGGGCGAGGGCGGCGTCCCTGGAGGCGGCATGGTTCGAGGGCGAGGCGGCCCTGCACGTCGTTTCTTCCGGAAGAATTTCCGTGGAGGTCCTGGAGGTCGAGGAGGAGGCATGTCTCAACAGCGCCGTGGTCGATCTCAAGTAAATTACCATCATTAGAATATTTTATAATGTGCAAGGTATTTTGTGATCAAGCCTTGGTTGATCTGACTGTTATTATGCCATTCATTTTTCAACTTTCAACTCCCAGAAATTGGCTTGAAAAATTAAGAATTAAAAAAATGAAAACACATTTTTTTTTATTTTGTTATTAACTATCTACAATGAAAATAATTATATCTATTTATGTAAATAAATGTTATTTTTTGTTTTTCTCATTAATTAAGAAAAATTTCTCAAACGGTGAATAAATTCATTCAAGAAAACCACTTAAATTTTTTTATTCATATATTTATATATAAACTGTTTTATATTAGATTAATATTAAATGGATTTTTATATCAATAGATAGATCAATATAAAAAATGTTCTCTTTTAGTTTTTCAAACTAAAGAAAAATTGAATTAATTATAATATGTATAAAAATAAAATCAAGTTAGATAACTGACGCTGATCATGAAAAGCCTTAAGAAAACTGTATTAAAATTATTTTAATATAAAAAATATTAATAAAAATTCTTTGTTTTTTATTTTTTTTTAATTTTTTTTTTCAACCCATTTATTTACCATTTTTCACTATTTGGCTTTTATAGATTGTTATATTTATTATAAAATTAATATTCTTTGTTTATTATTGTAGATTAATAAAGTTGACTAAAATAAAATTATTTGATGTGTATGCCTATAATTATAATGGTTTTGTTTTAATCAAGTTTAGAAAATAAAAAACAAATTGGCAACTTTATTAATAAATAAATACTGTTCGATCATTTTAGTCAAGGGTGGATTTATTAAAATTGCTAAGTACCCAAGTTTTAAGACTAAGAATTTTTGTTTGACTTTTTTTCTTCAAACATATTTTTTCCCTAATTCTCATTTATGTTTATTTCGCCTCTCCCGCCCTTTCTCCTATTTTCCTCATTTTAATAAGCAAAATTTTTTTATTTTTTTAATTAGGGAATAAATCTATTATTTTATTTGATAAAATTTATATTATTTTGTTTTTTTTTTACCTTTACCATTTAAGACCTTCATATAATATATTTTTTTTTCAACCCATTTATTTACCATTTTTCACTATTTGGCTTTTATAGATTGTTATAATTAATAATAATACTTCTATCATATTTCAATGACAATAAAAAATAAATTCGGATCTCCAACCATAAAAATTTATTCAAACCAACACTCGCCAATCTTTTGGAATTCATGGACCAAAAACTCAAAATCTTGGATCATTAAACACATATATAAAGGATATAATATATTAATCATTATACTTTCATTTATTAATTAGAAGTGATATCTGTATTTTTTTAAATTATAATCTATATTTGTGCGCACCTTAGTGTATATATTAAAATTTTACATCCACAAACGCATTAAAATGACTATGGACCACCGGCTAGCGATCGTTGATTTAAAACCATTTAGTATAAATAAATATGGCTGATAGTAATTAATATTATTGGAATATTATTAATTAATCAACCATATTTATTTATGGTATAAATGGTTTAAATAAATTCTCTGTCTGGTTCTGAAACCACATTTCTTGGCTATTAAAGTTAGAAACGTTAATAAAGTCAAAATCTAAACTTTTGGTTGAGGTGTAGGGCTATTATTTTATTAAAATAAATGTTTTCTAATGAAAAGGTAACCTTTGATATATATTGGATAAAATAGAAGATTGAACTGAAATGAACGATTTAAAATTTAATATAATAAAGGTAGAGAGTTGTAGCCAGGAATAAGTGCCTCTATTAAAACTGATGTTTCACCATACCATCTTCAGCCTCATATATATTATATTATGAACTTTACTCTCGGGAGTATCACTTGTCGATAACTCAATTATCATACATTCTTCACAACATACATATGTATTTCTATCAATTGTATAACAATCCCTAACAACTATATTATTATATTTGTACATTATTACATGGTATTCTGAAAATCTAAGACGAAAAGTCCTGAATAAAGTTTTTTTATAAATAGAGGCTCCTATTTTCCTCCTTATTTTTTATTATATTATTTCGATATCATCAAAACCAACCTCCTGCAACATTCTTTAAAAATTTTCTAGTGATGGATATTAATTGAATATTGAAAGAAATATATGGAAATTTGTTTTCACACTACACACCAAAAGAGCAAAGGAAATAAAATTGTATAATTAAATTATTATTACCAAAACTTTTGATTTAATTTTGTTTTTGTCATTAATATCTATTTTTTAGGGAGCTGCTATTTTGTCTAACATTTCTAAAAAAAAAGTCAAAAAATATACCAAAAAGGACAAATTGACCACTATTTAGACCCAAGGGCAGACATAGAAGCCAAATGTAAGCCCTATTCCTCCGGGGCGAATCAAATGCTAGATACTGAAAAAATTCTATCTATTTTAGAAATAAAAAGAGAAATCTATTTATTTAAACCTCATCAAATCAAATATTAATTCATCGTCATAAATATATATATAAAAGGATTACATTTTAGAATTAATTTTTACTAATATATTTTAGGATGGCCAAGCAAATGTGAGCGAAGGGGAACAACATCGTCCTCCACGTCCCCGTTATAGGCGTCGAATGCCTCGTTCCCGCCCTGGCAATGGTCGTAACAGTCAATCTGAAGGCGACGTCAAACCCAAGGTGATTTGCTTCTATTAAGTACCAAGAATTTTTTGTTAATTTATTATTCCCTACATTAAAATTTGAAATTATTTTGAGTCCTTCCAAGAAAAAAAAAGTTATTTTAGAATTAAGATTTTAGAAGATTTTAAAATAAAATCTGAACATTTTTTTTTTAGAAAGTAAGTCCAATTTTATTTTAATCTAATAGAACTTATACTCGGCTACATTAATTGGGAAATTTTTTATTCAGATTATTTGGCCATGTGCTGCTTATCGTCCTTCCATTTACTATTATTTGATTTCTGCTTTCTATATTATCACTCTAGCCTAAAAAAAGTTTCTCATTAGAGATATGAGTTTGCATGATTGAAAGAAAATGCAGAATGTTGAAAAAATACCCTTTTTTGAATGATTGAATATTAGAGATGGAACGAATGCAAAAATTCTTCTAATCTGAATCCTAAATCTTCCTTACCATATTATTTATTTCTATTTATCTCCTAAAATATTATCTAACTTTCTTTTATTCAACAATTATTTTTTATTATATATCTTTATTTAAAATCGTATATTCGTTTTTTTTTTTCAAATTCTAAATCGCTTGTCATTAATGAGATTTATTTATTATAGAAAATATATTTTGAAAATTTTACATTTCAACAGAGAACTCATAATATGAGAAAAGAAAAACCAAGACCGCTTTCATGATCCTATTCGTTTTTTCCAAAATTATTCTGCCTCTTTTTTGAGAGATATTCCTCTTTCAGATTCTTCTTTTATATATTTTTTCTCTTAAAATTTACATAATTTTTTTATTTCTTATTTTTTGCATAAAAATTAAAAAAAAAAGAATAATTTTATTTTTTTTTGAATACGAAAACTGTACTTTCTAATAGGACGGGTAGATGAGTTTTTATTTCAAAATTTTTTACGTACCTTTTTTTAAACTTTATACTGCAAGTGACATGCAGTATAATTGAGCTTGTTGAAACGTCATCTAAAAGGGAATTCAGTATTTTATGTTTAAAATTATGATTGTCATTTATTCATAGTTTTCTATTTCTTTTATTCGCAATATTCCTTCTGCATAAGCTCTTATAAATTATTTTCTTTTAGTGCATGTATATTATATTTTCAATTTTTTCCCCAATATTTTTTTATTATTTAAAATTGCATGGATATATTTGAAATTTTTTAAATAAAAAAATCTCATTCTATTAAAAAATAATGCATCATCAATTTCCTATTCTCGCTTGAATGTTATACTGAAGTAGCTTTGCACGATTTTCTTTGTTTGCTTGCAGCCCGAGGAAACGGAAGCCTCTGCCCCTGCTCCATCCCAAGTAAGTTGATCTTAGTGAATGAAATTTACTTTATTTCTCATGCTTGAATATAAATTTATTTTATCCATATTTTTTCTTTGTTCTATTAATTAGGGTATTATTATTATTGCGGCATATAATATATAATTTTTATTTTATGTTAGATAAATCAGTTTTGAAGGTCTCTATAAAAATTTTACGCTGTTTATCTAAAAATTTAAATTCAATCATTGTAATGAATTCTATTCATTCGCTCTCCATTTATGCAGGATATTCCCGAAATCTGTTTTTTAAAATATCCCTTTAGGACGTAAATATTTAGCTTATAGTTCATTTTTTAGAGAAATATTTATAAAGAATTGTTGATAATGAATATTTCTAGTGATAAAAAAAATGTATTTTTTACCAATTGCCTCTCTTATCATTATCTGAAATAAGTGAGAACCAATTGCAATTCAACATTATGAACTTCTCATTTAATTATTGAGTTGTCGTGAGGAATTCATAATTCAAAATGATCGGTAGTATTTTAATTTATCCTTGGTTGTTTCATTTTCGCCCTATTTCTGTTGCTGTTAAAAAATTAACATAAATTTATAGAGATTATGTAAATTTGCCGCTCCTTGAAATCGTAAGCCCAGGTGGGGCATCACCGGGTTGACATGACCCTGAAGATGTTTTGAAGTTCGTCCAATAATATTCCGGGCTGAGTATTTGAAAAACTAAAAATTTTTATTGAAAATAAATTAATTGAGTTTGATAATAATAAATTTTTTTGGGTTCTTTATTCCATTTGAAAATCATGGGTGTGATTTCAATCAGTTATTGCGGTACTTTTCTATGAGCCTAAGATTGAAGGGAAATGTGGATTTTTTTTCTCCAAATAATTTAACAGGCAAAGGATCTAGAAAATACAATCCCATTTCTCCCTCAGAACATAAAAGCAAGAAGGAAAAAATTGAAATGAAGTGAAAACTATATTTTTTTGAAAAATACTTAAATTTTGTTTCATTTTGTGACATTTATAATTTTATTAATTGGTCTTAAAAATTTAATGATTTCTTTTCATTAACCATACATACTAAAAACAAGATTTACTCAATGATCTAAAAAGAAAGGAATTGTATTTGTTTTAAAAATTTTTAATGAAAAAGTTGAGAAAAATAAATTATTTTTCTTCAGATTAATCATACTCAAATGTAAATATCATTTCTTTAATCTTAGATATTTAAATTTTTATTAATTTAATTTTTCTCTTTTCAGGAGAATTCTCAGCCGGTCCAGAATACAACGACCGAGTCGAGCGCCTAAAGCCGACCTTTTTCATACCCCTTTTCTTAGCGTTACTCAAAAATACCAGCATAGTTGAGTTTACTTAACACATTCGCCCCAGTTCAGACTTAAAGGCAAAAGTTATTTCCACCTTAGAATTCGTTTTTTTCGTTTTTGCGTTATTTGTTTAATTGTCTGAAATCGGGAAAATAATATCCGATAAAATATTATATCAATATTTTTAAGAAAAAATCTCACTCAGATCGGGAAATAAAAACGATCTGTGAATTTGTTAGAAAAATGTGCAATGATTTAATTTATTTTTTATTTGAAGATAATGCTTTAGAGGAGAAATAATTTTATTTAAGTCTCAAACGGGTCGTGCGCATTTCGAGACAAGTTTTAGTGGTTTGCTTTGCACTTTAAAATTCCACCTGTGAAAAACAAACCACTCACCAAGTCTCGATGCCCAAAATATATTATAGGCTTTTTCTCTTGTGGCATGTGAAGGTTTTTAACAAAAAAAAATGTATATCAACTAATAATGAAATTTGATTTAACAAGATCGTGCCAGCGCTAAAATATCGCGCTAAAAAGAAATATATATATGATCTTTTTTATTTATTGATTTCGTACAAATTAATATTTACCAAATGTACAGAAACTAAATTTTTCACAGAAGTACATTTTGAATAAACAAGCAAAAAAATTGATTTGTATATTGTTTGCTTTTATTATCATTATTCACTCTTTAGAGTAAGTTTCTCATGGCTTTTTTTTAAATAATTTTTAATTGATTTTTTTACTCCCTCCTCCATTGTTTGACATCTTTTTTCTATCTTAAAAAAGGTTTTTATCGATTTTATCTTAATTTTTTAAAATCCTTTGAGGTATTTTTAAATAACTTTTAATAGATAATCATTTTAAGATTTTACCTATTTAAGGCCATCCTTAATCAATATATTTATCAATAAAGATAACCTCAAGGTTATTCAATTAAAAATAAAGAATATATTTTTTAGGTACCTATAAATATGTAAAATTTTTAATAAAATATAATTTCTTTGTATAATATGCACTGTATTTTATTTAGATAATATATATTAAATAAATGCAATTCTCTTTGGATATAACTTTTTAAAAAAGCCATGGGAATGGATTTTTGAATACCAAATTATTTATATATTAATATTTTTTATTTATCATTTCAAAACAAAAATCTATGTAATAGAATAAAACAAAAATTTTTTACTTTAAATATAAGACATTCCCATAAGATAAAAGTTTTTTTTTCAGCATGGAAATTATAATTTTTTAATTCCCCCCTTTTCCTCTATTTAAACAATTGAACAATTAAAAATACTTATTTTCTTGAAGATTAAGAAAATCAAAGAGGATGAGAATGTGATTGGTAATTTCTTCTGATTACGGACTGCTTCATTAATTTTTAAATTGTAAATTATTTTTTCCAATTAGATCTACGAGATCAATTTTTTTGTTTTAAAAGAAAAAAAATTTTCCCCATATAGTTTTGATCATTTTTTTCTTCTTTTCAAGAATCAAAGGTTTTATATTGCATTATCTTATAATAGAGGAGGAAGTCTTCCTTGCATTTGCATTAATTATATATATATTATTTTATATAATAAAAAAAACTTCCGATCCATTTGCTGTAAAATCACTACAAAAAGGTAAAAAAATTTTAAAATAGATCAAAATTTATATTATTTAAAAAGACATCTTTCATCTAGGTTTTGAGGTTTGAAGATCCTGGGCAAGCGTGGATATTCGGGAGATCATGGAATGCATTACTCCTCTCAGCCCTCAAAATTCCAATCATATTTAAAGATTATATTCAGTGAGCCAAAAATTCCTCATTTTTTTCTATTTTTTTCAACAAATATTTTTGGCAAAGATTCCAGCACCTAACATGAGCACCAGATTCTTCACTAATATAATGATCACCCTCTGAGCTGTCCTGCCCCTATTACTATTATGTATGCATTATGGGAAGTAAAAAAATAGATTTGTTCTAAATAAATAAATTTATTAAAAAAGATACTTAGAAACTGACCCTTGGTTTATGAAAACATAGCCTTAACATATCTCTAAGCCCTTTCCCTCGGTACAGAGCTAGAGATTTAGCTTCACGTACCAAAGGTCAGAGGTTCGCTTCCCATCCTGAGCGACAAAAATTTATTTAAATTACATTGGCTATCAATTAATTAAATTAAATAAGGACGGAGTCTAAATGGCCTCAGATGCCGAAAAGGACTTAAGAAAAAAAAAAAAAACATCTCCAAAGGACAGCGAGTATTGATATTTATTTTATATTCTGTGTTTTAGTTGGTATGTTATTCAAAAGATGGCGTTGGAGTCTATGGCTTTGAAATCTTTGGAATTTGCTTTCTCTTTGATCAGTGAAGGGAATGAAGTTAGCAGCATTTTGCTGTTAACAAAAAAGTAGCAGCACACTAACTGAACATTTCACAGCCCCAGTAACTAATTTTTATTTGATTTAGTCTCTTATAATATCGTTCCCAGTTCCTTTATTAGAAAAAACCTTTTAATATTTCCATCTGGAATTTTTCCTATTTATAGTGTTAACAATTACAATGTTTTTATGAATCTTCATCAAATAATATAGCCAAATTAGTAAGTATGAATTTCTTATATAATTATCTTTTTTTATTCTAAATATCTTTTTTCCTCAAAATTTTCTGACGTAGCTTATTTCTTAACTTACTACCTATTTTCATTTAACATTTTGAATATTTAAAAATGATTCATCACCTAATTACGTCAGTTCTAAAATAACTATGTCAATTCAGATATTGACCGTTAATAATTCATTGTTTTTTAGATTTTGATCAAATATCGAATGAAGTTGGTAAATTCAATTTGATTAGAAGAAGATTAAAAGGAAAAAACCTATTTCACCGTATTTGGACATCATTTCACCATGGATGGTTATGTGCCAGATTTTGATAATAAAGATGAGGAAATACTTTTTTGGAAAGACCTTGCTAGTCAATGTCAACAAGAGTAAGTATGCAAATTTAAAATTTACTATTGAAAAATTAGCAAATTTTATTATTTCATTTGTTGTATATATATGTGTATTTTTTTAAATTGATAACAAATATTTTGTATATATGTAATTTTTTAAATAAATTAATAAACAATCGAAAATATAACGAAACTTTTAAAACAAGAAAAAAGTTGGCCTAATCATTTTTTAGTTTCGATTCATAGACGCTTCGGCGGCTATCGAGTCTCCAAAACAATATATACACGGACAAATTTTCTCAGATCACTAATTTAGACCAACTGATTTAACTTGTAGAGACCTGTTGAAATTTCAACTTGGAAAAAAATGAATGATAAACTTTCATATCAAACTTTTGTACATGTTTTTTTGTGAATTATATTTAAAATTTATATCTTTATTATTTAGAATGAATTAGAAGAAGAAAATAACAATAATTAAGGTTGTGTAGTACTTAACCACCATAATAAGCCCCTGATACTATTTCATTCTAAATAAGAATTAGAATTTTACTAGAAAAAAATTATTAAAGTGAATTTTTTTAAAAATCTCTTAATTAAATAATTTTTTATTTAGGCTAGAAGAAGTAAAAGAAGAGATGCGACAAAAAGAACGTGAAGCTGAAGAATTTCAAGAAAGTTCACATCAATTGGAAAAAGAATATGAAACTTCATTAGAACAATCCGAACACACTATTCGAGAATTACGAACACGACTTAATAGATTACAATTGGATAATGATTCATTAAGGGTAAGTAAAATAATAATTTTTGGATCGTTCTGGGTTTCTTAAGCATTTTAAATTATTTATATATATTGGATATCTCTGAACCCCCTGATCCAAAATGAAAATTTGATTTAATTATTGTTTTAAAGGATTAAACTTATTAAATTTAATATTCTTCTGTGGAGAAAAGACTAAACTAAAAATAAAAACTAATAATCCTCAATATCTAAAGAACCAAAATTCTTGAAAGCTGTTGGTATTTGGATAATTTTTGATTTTCTAGCATTCTTATGAGCTGAATAACTATGCTGGGTTCCCATTTCCATCTCTAAGAGGAAGCTCTATTTATAATTGCGTAAATTTTTGCCATGAGGTAAATTTGAATATAGTTTGTTGAAAATATATTTTAAATGCAATTTTTACTGATGGCTATATCTTATAACATAAAAGGATTAAAATTTGCTTTTTTAAGAGAGGGAGAGAATGGATGTTTAATAATAAGATTTGGAGATATATATATATACATAGGATACATATAGAAGAGAGGTGTGGAAAATTCAACTTGTATTTGCAACTCTTAAATAATTATTAATATATAATTAAAAGTTTATTTTATAAAATTTTTCTTTTCTAGGAAAAACTAGATCAATTTCAAAAGACAACAAATTCATTACAAGATGAATTAACCGAACATAAATCAAATCAAGATAAATTGATTAAATATATTCGTGAATTAGAACAAAAAAATGATGATCTTGAAAGGGCTCAAAGGTTAATTTTGATTGTTTTTTAATATAAATATATTATTATTATTATTATTATTATTACAAGTTAATAACTCATTTGTTTAAAATTTAGAGTTATTCATGCAACAGTAGGAGATCTTGAATCCAAATTGAACAATCAACTTGAACGAAATGCTTTATTAGAATCAGAAACAGATGAAGCCACTGCTCTTGTTCAAAGGTTAAAAGACGAAAAACGAGGTACGTTCACTTATTCAACAATTATTATATTTATATAAATAATAAGTAATTACATTTCATTAAAATGAAATAAAAGCTTAGAGTAATAACTGACAACTTTCTTTCTCTTAATTTTTTTATCCCTTTCATTATAAATAAGACGGAGTAAAGACCATTATGAATTCAATACATTATCATTATACAAATATAGAATGATAATGGAAAAGGAACTTTGTTTATTCTCTTATTTACCATTTTTATTTTTATCTACAAACAATTTTTAATATTTTATTAATATTTCATTAAACTTACAAAGCATCTTTTCTGTTATTTTTTCATTTATACATTAAGTGTTTTCTTTGGTAAAGGCGACATTTTTTCCATATTTTTTTATTATATATTAATTCGATATTTGAAATATATGATAGAAGAAATGAGCCAGTAGGGTAACCACTAGAGTAAAACTCCCAAAAATGTGAAACGTTTCGACTTAAATTAAATAATGTCATCCTGGCTGACTTGCTTTCCTTTCGCTCATTTCTGACCTACGGACAGCCACCTATCTCATCGTGAAGAGATATAATTCAATATTCCTCAAATTATTAAATTCTTAAACCAGATTACGGATTGAACCTATTATGAATGGGTTCTTTGAGACTAATATTGATTTATAACGGAAATTATTTTCTTAATAAAATAATTTTTTGTGAATATATTTTGTTGGTGGATCAAACATCCATTGACCTCTGGAGTCGAACCCGGGATCTCCAGCCTATTTCGGGCATCGTTGTACTTCCTTTGCACCAAGCCACCGGACGCTCGACCTACCAGCTAAAAACTCAAACAGATCTAATGTAAAAGTTATTCCAAAGTGAAAAATCTTTAAATCTTTTCACTTATCAATAGTTTTTTAAACCAGCAAGCTGACTGACATCTTGGTTGGCTCTACAGCCATATTGAAAGCTGCAAGAAACCCCATTCTTTCTTTATTTAAAAATCGATTTTAAAAAAGGAAAAAATAGATTTAAACATAATGTTTAATAAACTAATTAATTTAAATGAACTGTTTAGGGTTTTAATATGATATAAATATGCTATCAATAGTTAGTAAAACAATCTTCGATAACTGCATTTCTTAAGTGTCATAGTAGAGTGATTAATCACAGACATATAAAAAAATCTTATTTATTTAATTTTCAAATTTTTAGCGAATTTTCTTTAAAGAACTAAATAAATTTAAAAAAAAAAAAAAAGAGAGAAAAGACGCTGTTGCATTGTCGCATTGTCCATATAATCATATCCCAGAACTAAACCCAGGAATTTGATCTTTTTTTAGGTGTGATATATATGGCAGCAATATACCACCCTTAAAAAAAATTCAATATATATATATACCATATGTATATCCAATTTTAATCATTAGATATATATAACATTCACGGGCTCACATCTGTTAAGAATGTGGATAACGACCACAATTTATCCGAGCTAAATTTTGCTTCTCTTATATATATAAGATTTTTTTGCGATATTATTGGATATAAATAAGAGATCTGGAGAAATAAAACTAGTTTCCTTTAAGATCACAATCACATCACTTATGAAAAATGGCAATTAACTCATCTCATTTTTATGTGAGCTTTTCATATTAATTGCAATCATTTTTTTTCTTCTTCATAGATCTTTCACATGAACTTCGAGTGAGACTTCAACATTATAAAGTGGATAAAGAAAAACGTTATACAAACGTCGATTCAAATAAACTCCAAGTCGAAATGGAAACACAAACGACTGGTTCGCCGCTTAAAAGTAAGCTCAACTCTGCGCTGAATTCTACTCGTACTTTTGGCAACGTACTCAATTGCTTAAAAAGTCCTAGGCGACGCGATGCTCAGACATCGCCGCCAGCTGCCAAACTTTCCAAGTTTAGATAAACGACTAACTAAACTAGATTTTTTCTTTATTTTTTTATTGATATTAACTTGTTTTGAAAATAAAATATATACTTATTAAACGATAAATTCGAATATTCGATTTGATTTTTCTAAATTATTCTGTTTTATTTAATTTTTCTTTTAACTTTAAAATATATTTTATTTTTTATTATAGTACAAGTAAATTTAATAAATCAAAATTTATCTTAATATTCAATTAAAATTTTAACTTGTTTTATTTTTCCTTTAATAAATAAAACATGTCTTCATTTACTTTTTTATTTGTATTTCTGTAATTTAAATTTAAATTTAAATATAAAATAAAAATTTTAATTTTTTTTTCCTTAAAAAAAAAAAAAAAAAAAAAAGAATAATAATTCCCTTATTATCTGATTCACAATTTCTCCTTTTATAAAAAACACTATCCTATTTGATTCTTTTAAAAATTTAGGGCAATTAGAATTAATTTATTATTCAAATAGAATTTGTTAAATTCAAATTATTGTCATAGTTTTTGTTTGTACCAAGATTTTTTTTTTTAATTTGGAAATGTTTTCAATTTACATTTGTTTTTAATTTTATAGTTTAAAGTAGTAATTTGTAAATATCAAATATCATAGATAAACCTTCATAATGAATGAGAAATTTTTAAAAACTTTGTCAAATAAAAAATAGATAAGAAGAAATAGGTCATTTTACATTCACCCTTAATAAACAAAATATTACTTAAAATCAAATTTAATTCAATTTAATATAATTTTATCTTTTCTAGAATTCCTATTTAATTGATTGATAATAAGGAGAAACTCTTCATTTATAATTTCTAATTTATTGAAGGTTTAAAGTGCATACGTTTGAATTCCGCTTGGATCCATCTTCCATAAACTATTGTAGAAAATGATCCTGGCCGGAACTTAAACGATTACATTAAATAAAAGAAGTAATCATAGTTTTATATATTTTTATACCTTAAAAAGAAAGGAATCTAATTTTTTTTAAGGCAATTTTATTTGATACCGTTATATAAGTCAAAATTAAATTTTGTGAATCAGATCTGATTAAATAATTCACATGTTTTATTTGTTAAATTTTTTTTTGTAATTTTAAGAATTAATTAAATTTATTCAATAGCTTAGCTAATTGGAAAGGGCGAAGGGCGGTCCTCCGTTTTGGCTTATATAGGGAAAAATATTCAGTGCATTCTAAGGCCTGGACAAACTAAGGACCGCTCCCTTTGAACCAAACCATAGCTACGCTATTCACTAGATGCATGAATCTAACATTAATTTGCATGATTTTTATTTGGTGATGGCTTTTTCTTATATCCGGATTTTTTTAGAGAGCTTTTCAATAAAATTGCTTTTTAAGTTTTATTTATTTAATTGATATAATTTACATCAGTAAAATGGTTATATGTGATTTATTTAGATTAGTTTTTTTACTATTTCGAATACAATTTGTATTTAATTCGGTTTTCTCTTTTGTGCAATTGAATTCTACATGAATGAGGCTCTAAGGAAACAATTAATTGGTAAGCTTTTGATTGCGTTTCTTTTATTCTCTTTTTTTAACTTTAAGATTAAAAAAATGTTTCTATAAACAGGAAATCAACTTACGAATCTTTTTTGTTGTTTCCTCAATTGTTATTGGCTTTTATTGATGGCCTCTAAACAATTCACATCCTGTAAAAAGCAGGAATGAAAAGTATTTAATTTTTTTTATTTAATTTGTATTTTAAAAAAGCCTCTTAACAAGGAAAAATGTATTTTATTTTATTTTAATCTTCGAACATTGTAGTCCTTTCACAAATTTATAAATATAAATCAAACTATAACTAGTAATTTTTGAATATTTTTAGGTTTTTTAGTTAGTGAATATTTTTCTAAAAGAAAACAAGGTTGTAATAAAAAATTTTTAATAAACCCAATATCGATATGATTATTTATTTGCGAGATGACTTTTTTATTTTTAAAAGAAGTCATCCCATGAACTTACTTTACCCTTTTAATAAGTTTGCAAAAAATTTCTCTTAAAATAATGAAACCTTCATAATATTAAAATTGTTTATAATCCTAGTAATTAAGATGCACCAGAAATTTTCTAAGTGAACAAATGATATATTTTCTTTTCTAATCGTAATTTTATCCATATTTTCTTATATAATATTTTAAATAAAGTAAGGACTAAATGTTGATATGAAACTTGTTTGCTATTTATAAGTGTAAGATAGATTAAGTAATAAGGGCTTTGATATACTTCAAATTTTTATTTCCAAACAAAAAATGTTTTTCCTTTTTTTTCATTGGGATAAAGCAGGGGTGGCTATCCTTTTGCATACTATGCGCCAATTTTTTCACAGACGAGTTCCGAGTTCAGATGCGCCATATAATTCGAGCACTTTTTATACCTTCTTACGTTCATCGTTAGGGGCTGGGAATTTGAGATAAGGGTAGGATCTTTTTAGCTTAGAGGAGGAAAAGGAATAACTTAATCACGTAATTTAATTAATTAATTTAC
>JAAAKE020082379.1:10371-20987 GCA_010014785.2 Anisolabis maritima | reverse complement strand
TAATGCACGTATGTAAAATATATCTACATAAAGCCTGCTCAAGTTATCGTGTTCACGAACACAGACATAATTCGAAAAATTCTAAACTAAAAATAATGCCAAAACGATATCTAGTTAAAATATTAAATATGATATTATGAAAGTTACATGGCACACCGTTTTTTTTTTTTTATATATTCATCATTTAGCTTCGACCTTTTGGGAAAAAAATTTGAGTAAATACTGAATTTATAAATAAAAATAAAAAATAATTTTTGAATTCAGATTCAATTTCTTGCATGATCTGAATCAGGACTGCCCAAACCAGATGCGGCCTGAGAGCTGCCAAAACAAATTTGCAATTTTTCTAAAATTTATAATTTTGGGTTTGTCTCTCTGGATACTTTTTCGCGAATAAAATATATTCAAAATAAAGACCAAATTTATCTAATAAACAAGTTGCATTTTGGATAAAATCATTTAAAGTATATGGATATTTTGGATGATACAAAAATGCGGCCCTTCGCCTGCTTTGTCAAACTGGTTCGCGGACAAAATAAGTTTGGAAACCCCTATTCTAAATAAAGAAATTTTTTAAAATTTTCAAAAGTTCGCATTCTCAGGGTAAGAAAATAATGGATTCTATAAACCATTCACTGCTCCATTGTAAGCTGGTTTCTATTAAATTAATGGGTTTGCGTACTTTCTATATAAAAAAAAGAAGATAAAAAATATTTTCCCCAATCCCATAATAATGCTCACTAGAAGAATTAAAGAATACATAGATGATCTTTTAGATTTTTAATCGTTTCTAAGAACAAAGAATAAAAAAATTTAAATTCCATTAAGGATAATTTTTTTCAGTTCTTTTCTTATTCAAATGGGCGTCTCTATATAAAAAGGAACAAATAAAAAAAAAAAACAGCTATATATTTTTCTATGATCGATTTAAACTGTTAGAAAAGCACTCATTCTAACATTTTGATAATTATCTGATAAGTGTATTTACGTTCGAAAAAATACATTGTGACTTTTCAGTTCCAAGTCGTGGTCTGTTGAGTTCATTCCATTGCGATGCTTATTGAAATTTTAAACAAATTTCTTTTGAACAAAAAAAAAAAAAAAAAAAATAAGGCAATCTTGTTGAACAGATTGGATCCATTTGTCAAAAAAAAATCCGTTAAGTTAGAATAATTTTAAAAAAATGTGATTTATGAATTGGATGAATTTTTTTATTACTGTATATAAATGGAATGATGCTTTTCTTATTTAAAATTACTCCTAACAAAACCAATTTATCTTAATGAATGAATATATGAAAATCAACTTTATTAGACAAGAAACATATAGCAATAATTAATTATTTATAAGCTTAAAGACAAGGAAATACTGTTAAATTGACCAAGCAATCAAAATCTATCAAATTTCTGACTATCTAAATTGTTGACTTCTTAAACACGGTTAGCAAAGATTTTTTTATTAAAATTTTAACAGCCAAAAAATATAAATTATATATTTATATCCGGGTAGGAAAAGCGGGAGACTCGGGTTCGATTCCCGGACTAAATTTTTTCAAAGATATGAATTAATACTAATAATAATAATAATAATAATAATAATAATAATAATAATAATAATAATAAATGTTTAAAAAATCTTGTGTGACTATACACACAACTTTATCTGACCTAAGATAAGGAAAGCTGATATTTTGCGTCGGGCTTCCTAGGTAGAGATATATTGCCAATTTAATCGATTTCGTAGAGTAGTTTAAAAAATATAGCTGTTATTCTGAATGGTAAAAGACTACATCAGTGGGCCCCAAACAATTTGGGGGGGATAAAGGTTAATACATTTCTAAGATCATCCAATAAATAATTGATATATGAATTTTAATCAAAATCGTTAGATTTGAGAAAATTGAAGAAACTAAAAAGTACATCAGTAAAGTTCTAATACTCTTTGGCTGATTTTATTGAAAAGCTTCGAGGTAAAACTGAGAAAAATTATACTGGCCACAATGGCATCTCGGTTTGGGGAGAAAAAAATCCACAAAGTCTTTTCCCAATCCCACTAGAAATCTCTGCTCTCTATTAATTCGAGTTCTTTTTGATTCGTCTATAAAATGAGTTATAAAAAAATTATTAGTTAAGATAATGAAATTCTTGTTAGAGTATAATTGCCCACTTAATTAACATGGCGTCTTTAAAGAATGATTATCGAAAGCCAATCTGCTTATGAAAGAAAACGGAATGGTCTGCTCTCTTGTGACCTGCTAACCCAGAGGCTGACGATCAATTCATCCTGACAATATGTCTTTTTTATATAAAATAAATAGCTCTTAAACGAATGCAGCCCGCATAGTGCATTTTCAGATTTCAAGGGACATATTCACAATTCTCACTAATTATTTGGTCCTTGTCTAAAATCAATAAATGATTAGTGATTATTTTATAAAAAAATTGGAATGCCATTTAATAATAAGAAAATTAAAATACACAATTACTGGCTGTAGAATAATTTAATGTAATGGAATCAAATAAAATGTAAAACTTTGAAGCTAAAATGTTAATGCCCTCAGGTTAACGTTTCGGCCGTCACTCTAGGCCAGGAGTGATGATAGGCCATATTCATATTCAGAAAGGAATCATTATTTACTAAATAAAACATACTAATTTATAATATTCTCCTCATAAATATATCCACCTACTTTTTATATGAACTCAAAATAATATATAACATTCCAGTTTGTTATTGAAATGAAAATTTATAAATTTTTATATATGTTAGAATATTGGAAAAATTTAATTTTTTTCAAAATTCAAGCCACTTGGGAGGTTTTTTTAAGACATTGTCAAATAGATTATTATCTCCTATTATATATATAATTTTTATATTAATAAATGTCTTATTGATTAAAAATATTGAGAATAAAATTCCACAAAAAATCCAGTCTCTCTCCATAGGAGCTATGGCGTTGGGTAGGAGCCATCCTAAAAATTTTACTTAAGATTGTAATAGTATTTCTAGATTCATATGTTAATTTTTGTGCAAGATAGAATTAAATTTCATTTCGATATATTATTTTTGCTAATGAATAAAAACGTTTCTCAAACAAAAACTAATTTACAATAATTTCATCATATCAACATTTTATTATCAACGCGAAATTTTAAAAAAATAATAAAAAAAAATCGTTATTTAAAATATATTGTAAAATTGATTTTTAAATGAAATATGGGAACTTAATTTCGCATTTAAAATTTTAAAATTTAAACAGATAAAACGATCTATAGTTTAAACATAAATAAAGCCGTGCATAGATGACCTTTTCTCTCTGTTCTAGGCCAACTTCAGATCTGCATACATTTTAAGAAAAAAATTTCACACTTTCATTTCATTTGTTATCAATTATTAATAAAATGAACATACCTAGCTGACGAGAAATGTAAATGTCTATTCAGGGACACACAAAGCAACAATGGAGCTCTCTCTCAGATTGACAAAATAATTTAAAAAATAATCTCTTTATAAACCTTCAAATCAATCCCTTGACCTAAGAGAGCTTCATTGTTGCTTTGTGCGTCCCATTGTTGACCCCTACGTTGCCGGGTATGTTCACTTTATTATTATTAATTGTTAATTATAATGCAACGAAAGTGTGAAATAATAATAAATGTCTTTTTTTTCTTTGTCTTATCGGGAATGAAATTTTGGATGATGACCTAGATCTGTGGTTCTTAACCTTTTCAACTGCGGGTACTCCTTGAGTTTTCAAAATTTGTTCCCACACCCACTTACGAATATATCCAATTTTAGAAGGAAAAAATAAAATAGACAATTTTTTCTAAATTTTACTGATATATAATTACAATTCATTCAAGAAAATTGACTAAATAAGACACCATAAGATAGATACACATCGATTGAGATAAAATGTTACTTTAATAAATTATAGATTTAAAAATCTTAATTATTTCTTGCACTTTCACAATTATTTTTTTGAAACGTGTCCATACCTGTTTTTCGTTATTACCATCTTAAATTCAAATTTTGAATTTAGGGCCTTTTTTGAAATATTATTTAACTTTTTTTTTTTAATTAAATTTTACTTATATTATTTTGTAGTTTTAAACAATATTAGACAAGTGATTAATATTTGATTAAAAATTTGCTTCTCAATTACTGAAGCCGGTATAATAAAAGAAAATTGAATCTGTTATATTTATATTTAACTCCATCACATTAAATTAAACAATTGCAAAAAAGAAAATTCAATTTATGTAAAATGCTACTGCCTATGTTTTTTTATTGATTATGAATGCCATTTACTGACCACCACAAGGAAAATGCGCTAGTCAGACGCCCGCTTAATAGTAAATCAGACTTATTAGAGAAATACCATTAAAACAATAATGGAACATATATAAATGAAAAATAATTAAGGAATGTTTATCTTTAATTTTTCTTTATTATCAACACTAATTGCTAAAAAACGAAAACCTTCCCAATTAAGCAAATGAACTACCTAAAAGAGTAGGAAATCAATTTCTAATAGACGATTTACTGAATCTCCGTGACTTTTTCTCGTGTATTTGAAAGTGCTCTCAGGACCCACTTGGCTCCTTTCTCTCATTTGAGCCGTTTGGTTAGTCATCATCGCGGTTTGTCCAGTCACGCTATAATTCAACAAAAAAGTATTTTTCTTGAAAAGAAAAAATACAGCATGTGCTTTTAATACTTCTCTTTACCTTTATCATTTCTAACATACTAGAAAAAAATTTTTTTTGACTCCCCGTTTAAATAACTGCCTTCTCTATTTTAATCCTCAAAAATGAAAATAAAGAATTTAAAAAAGTCTCAATGTTTAATTTATCTCTGGTCAAATCTGGTAACATGCTTTGCCCAGGGCGCGCTCTAATTGGTCGGTAGAGCCGGAAAGGGAGTAGACCAACCAAAAATGAATGAATTTATGCACCCCATGGTAATTTAAATGAAACGGATGTTATTTTACTAGACGAGATCAGCAAAAAAAGAAATCAAACAAAAATAAATAATTAGCGAAGAAATATTTCTGCTACTGCTATGGGGAATAATCTCATTAAATTTACCTTTATTTGCTCGCTTTCATGAAATTTTATTTCCACTTCTTACTAAAGAATTACTTGAAAGTATAACGAGAAAAAATCCGTTTGTTTATTTTCTTTTTAGATCAAAATATTTCTCCATTTTTCATATTAACATATTATTTTATTTTCAGTGCAAATATGCAGATGGACAATGATGTCACTCCTGTTTATCTGGCTGCCCAGGAGGGGCACCTGGACGTACTTAAGTTCTTGGTTGCTCAAGCTGGAGGGTCCCTCTACATCCGAGCCAAGGATGGAATGGCTCCTGTTCATGCTGCCAGCCAAATGGGGTGTCTTCCTTGTCTCAAATGGATGGTGAGTATATTTTTTTCTAATTTCATCCAAAATAGGAGCTATTGATGCCCAACCTTATATATTAAATGAGTAGAACTAATATTTTTATGAAGGATTATTTACATAGGTTCATATTTAGTTATTTATTAGATATAAAGTAATGTGTGATAATGAGAAGACTTATCCTCAATTTTATAATTTTTACGGTTTTACAATGAAAAAATTGAGGCTCTTGCGGGAGTCGAACTCACATTCTCCCGTGAGTGATCTGTTTTAAATCTTCGGAAGCATTCCCTCCTCTTAGGGTGTTTTTCACACTTTCCCTTCGCTCTTCTCTCACTTCAGTCAAATACACCTGGAACTCTTATAAATTATCGATTCTTGAAAAGCATATCAAGATGGAATTTCACTTGCCCTACATGTGACGTCATTAAGAGTGAATATAGTCGTAATGTTGTTATTGGAAAACAACCTTAGCAGTGGCTCGATTCCCGTCCCAAGCGACAAAAATTTATTTAAATTATATTAGCTACCAAATGGTTTAAATAAATATGGACGGAGTCTAAATGGTCTCAGATGCTGATAAAGACTTAAAAAAAAACCTTAATAGTAGGTTAATAGATATTCTAACCTACATACTTAGTAATTCAATTTATTTGCAAAATTTTATATAATATAATATATAAACATAATTATAAGTATAAGCAATTGGCAGTTTCTTGACTTATAAAGAACTAGTTCCTAATTACATACTTGTGCCAAAAAAAGGAAGTAGTTACTAGTTCCTTTCATTTTAGGGACCTAATTTAACTATTGTATAGTTACCTTTGTTACAAGTTCTTTTTAAAAAAATACGTTTTATCTAGTATAAACTGTGAACCATTATACGAACCGTTTGTAACTTAAAAAACGAGCTCATGACATTCTATTTCTGGTGTGTAAACGCACATCACACAACTTTCTCTTCTCTTACTTAAGTAAGGAAAACTAATTGATGTACTACACACCAGATTTTTTGGCGTCGAGGCTCCTAGCTAGGACTAGCCGTTCAATGTACATCCAATTTAATCAATATCGTTAGAGTAGTTTAAAAGAAAATCACAAAAAACCTAAAAACGTACAAGAGTAAAGTGAGCCCCAAACAATTTGGGGGGGGGGGATAAGGGTTAATACATTTCAAATATCATCTAAGAAATAATTGATATATGAATTTTAATCAAAATCGTTTGAATGAATTTTGAGAAAATAAAAAAAACTAAAAAATTACATTAACAAAGTACTAGTTAGTAGTTGGCTGATTTTATTCATAAGCTTGGAGATGCAAGCGACAAGGGTACCTGGCTTAAATATAAATATATTGAGAAATCCTGATCACCTAGAGAGAGTCAGGTCATTTTGCGAGACCCATTTTTTTAGATTCAGGGGATTTCAAAACGTGTATTTCAGTTGAAATCTCAACATCAATTTTTTGCGATCTTAATACTTTCTCACTTTACATTATATATTTAGGTAAGAGAAAGTAAAAGAGAAAACATTTCATTCCCGAATAGTGCACAGCCTGGTATTTCGTCAATATACTCCTCTCCGAGAATCTGACTTTGTTTCTCCTACATATATTCATGAAAATAATCCCAAACATCACTATTCTTTTAGACATGAAATAACTTGGTCCTGGCCCACAGATCGCTTTTCATTTTTCATATGAGTAATTAATACTTGATGACCTAAAATCATTGCAACAATAATTATTTTTTGATCTTAAATCACTTATATTCTTTTCTTTCCTCATTCTTTAAGTAAATGGCTTATTATTTTGACCTTTAAAAATTTTTCAAATTAATAACGTTACTCAATGCCTTTTTATTTATCTTACTCCAAATGAATATAATAACTGATTTTGTAATTTATATAATTTTTTTTCACTTTTGATTCTATTTTATTTTTATGATTACTTAAGCATGAAATTTAAGGAGAACTTGGATTTGCAGAAAATACCACTGTTTGCATGTTTTTGTTAACGGTGACTTAGCTAATTTCGTAATCAATTGACATTTTATTTATTTAAAAAAAAAATTTAATGAGACGAATTTAAATAATAAGAGATGTTATTAGAATCAACTTAGGCTTCGTCTAAACTTCTGAAAACGAATATTTGAGATTGTGAAAATACTTTTTGAAATTTTTTATTATAATATTGTATTCAAATTTGTTTAGATAATTTCGAAATATAAGAAATTGTTGATCTCGTTTTAAACAATTTCATTTAACTTTGTTTTGTTCATCGGATTGTCTGAAAAACACATTTTGTGAATTTTTAAAACAATATGATAAATTAGCGATCTGATATTTCGCTCATAGCCTCATTTCCGATGGTAATGCAATGTAGTAAAAAATAATTTCAAAAAACTTATTAGAAAATGAATTAAAAATTATTTAAAAATTAAATTCTGAACGATTGCAATGCCTCTAATTACCAACTTGAGAATGACATTTTAATCATGAAAAAATGAAATAGGATTATATTAAAAAGAAAAAAAATTAAATAAAAGCCTGGAGCGTTCTCTGAGAGTTAAAAATATTTATAGAAAAATAAATAAAATTTTCAATCCCAAGCTATTATTTTAATTAATCAAATATATTAACAATTTTATAAATTCTATAAAACAAAAAATCCTCATTTAGTGCTGAATTTTTAAATAAAAGCATTTATTTTATATTTTGAACAGAAGAAAAAGTTTAAAATAGTTGATAATAATTTGGATGCATAACATCTTGTTATTCTAATAAACAAATAGTTCTGGTTCCCTTCTCTCTTTATCTAGCGCCTGGGGCGGTCACAGCCTTTTTTCCTCCTATGTGCTAAACATCTTATACCAAGGGCTGACATTTCTCGGTCGTTTTAGATTTTTCTTTGGGTGACACATGTCACACTCCCCCCTTCAGAATCATCACATAAGTTTCAATTCTCTCGGTCACTTTGCAGAATTCTAAGTTATTTAGTCATAAATTTAATTTAACTATAATACATTAATACGCCTGATGTTTAGGCAACTGGACTTCATTTTACGAGCTGATTTCAAGAAAGCTCAAGAGCAAATAACTAGTGTTTATTATAAATTATACATATCAGAAATTTCTTTAATGGGATAAGAATTAATTCAAGAATTTTCTTAGAAAACGCTATAATTTTAATTAGATTCACTAGGACTTTGTTTTTCTCTAATTGCGGGAGGAACAGGAGGGATGTTTCGGTCCTAGTTTGGGGCCATCATCGGGGTCTTTAGTTAGAACATAAAAAGTTAAAAAATTGTTTCTCTTCCTGCAAAAATAATTATTATAATTTTACTCATCACATCTGGTTATCACGATAGGGACCACGAGTTAATCGAGCTAAGAGTGGCTTTTCTTCTGTTCTCTTTTACCTCTCCTCATCAAGCATAAGTCTTTGAGGCAATTGATTTCTCTCTTGGTTGAATCTATAATCTATGTCGACCATTGTCTCAATTAAGGCTAAAAGAATTTTAATTCAAAGGGGCTGGCTCGGCGTATAGTCCTTCGAAGTTTATTTTATTCTAAATAAAAATAATACAATTCAATTTATTAAATCTGATGATTAATGAAAAGGTATGTTGTCTATATTTAAAAAAGTGACATTTCCAAATTGGCCAATTGATCGGCCATGAATAGAAGTCATTCAGTGTTTGGCCTATTAAGGTAATTGGCAAACGGCGAAGAAACGATCGGCCTCTCTTTCTATTTTTTGTGGTATATACAATAGGATGTACAGTGCTCTCGACTTATCTAGACATATAGGCGTCTCATACAGAATCCCGCAGGTCGGTATCCTTCACTTAACCTTTACGGCACAAAATACATTAAGCACTTTCAAAAAAAATAAAGACATGTTCTAAATTTGGAATGTTAAATTATCCTTGTAATTACAAAAAATTATTTAATTTAATTAAAATGAAAAAATAATATAAATTTTCAAAATTTCGCTAATTATTGACAATATTATATATATAAACGCAAAAAATATTTAATTTATTTGATTTCCTTCCGTCTTTATCTATCAAATAAATGTTGAACAGTCTCATTTATTTATTTCTAATTCTAATGTTTTTGTTAATAGTTTTTTTTTTTATTTTTCAAAATCGCAAAAATTTAAAAAAATTAATTTTTCACAAAGCGCTTTTCTTTCATACTCGTCTCTTGTTCTTTTGTGACATTTAATTTTTCGTATCTGATTTCTTAATAATCAATCTCCTTCAAAATTTACTTCTAAAACCGTAAGTTGTCCAATTTATATTTATAAATATGTAAATAATAATATTTCATTATTATATCTAAAGATATAATTATATTGTTTTTGAAAATCATGACATCACTCACACTTGAACAAAGCTATTCCTTATTATACTCAAATTATATTTGCTTAATTATATAATTAAAATAAGTAGGCTAGTAAAACTTCAAAGGTATTTATACCTATAATTTGTCATGTAACTTTATATATCATAGACATTAAATTGTATATAAATATTTAATGATAACGGTTACCCATCATTATTTATTTAAATTAATTTTAAGGACGGGAAATATATACCCTTGGCTCATGAACCAAGAGCTTTATCTCTACTCCAGAGGGTTTACAAAATAAAAGCCAACAACCTTGAAGAAGATGATAAACAAAAATGCTAATCTGATGCCAACACTTATAATACTAGTGATGATGCTTGGATGGGTGACCGATAGAGTGCTAGTCTGGAAAAAGCCATTGGAAACCAGTAAATACGAGATTGTGATTTACCAGCTACTCGGCATAATTTATATATTATTGAATATAATATAATATTATACTAAAGTGATAGATTAGTAACCAATTGCTGTTGGAGTCTGGAAGGCAAATTGGAGCAAATGAAAGAAAGCGAAAAGACTCACTATGTCACCACACGGCACTCACTGTAATATAAAGAAAAATATCCACCTACACATGCATTGTTGTATATTATGCAGAATTACTTATGATAACTTTGGTCATAATTAAAAATAGTTTATAAATGATGAATAAATTTTGTCCAAAACGTCTCCGTTCGGCTTTTGGCGTCCAAGTGCTTTCTTTCATCTACTTCCCTCACTAAAGAAAATATAATATGAGGAATATTAGTTATTTAGAAATATTTCTCAACAATAATTAGATTTTAATTAAAAGCC
>JAAAKE020082368.1:0-23517 GCA_010014785.2 Anisolabis maritima | reverse complement strand
GAGATTGAATGTGCGTATGAGTTTACTAATTTCATTAGAATAGAATCAAGATTTAATAATATATAAAATAAAAAAATTTTTTTTTTTTCTTTGACCTTTTTTTTTTTGTCTTTAATTTAATTTAATTTAATTATTTTTATTAATGTATTAAAACACACAAATGAAAAATCTCTAAAATAAAATTATGAATCGACACAAAAAATCTGGTGTAACACAATTTTCCTACGGCCATTTAAATTAATTTGTATCCAATATAATTTTATCGTGAAACGAACCATTGACCATTGGAAGGTAAAGTATTTCCATTTTCCATGCAGAGAAAGAGAAAGAATATTTTTTATAAGAATAAATTATAAAAAAAAAAAAAAAAAAAAAACTGAAAAGTAAGTAAAAATATTTAATCAATTTAAGTATCTCAGCGTGAATCTTAGGAAAAAATAGTTTTAAAAGTTGTAATAGATTTGATCTCTCCTATATTAATTAAATAATAAAATGCAGAGAATACCCTATTCTTGTTTTTATTTTTAAAACTTGATTCTATAAAATGTTCATAAATTACAATACAAATTATCAGAATAGAAACTCAATTATCCGACCTATCATCTGGATCCTTAATAACCCGCACGCGAGGAGCTTTTTTTTGTGAGACGAAAAGGAATAAAAAAATATTCAAAAACAAATAAAGTAAATAAATATTTTATTAAACAGTTAAAATCTTATTGTACGTAATATGTCTATTCAATAAAGATTTAAAGCACGGTCATCTTGCAGAAATTGTAACAGTAAAAAGAAATAATTTCAATTTATTTTTCAATAAAATTTTTCAATAATATTTTTCCAAGCAAATGAGAAATAATTAATTCATTTATTATATTAGCTAGCATACCTATAAAAATATTTTCAAAAATAAAAAAAAGAAATTAACTTGATTCTCAATTTGTCAATATTAAAAAAACTTATTGATTATGAAATTCTTGTTAATTTGTATTCCATTATGAGATTTTTGATATTCCGAACGAACCCTGGTCTCATTTAATTGGGATAAACGAGTTTCTATTATATGAAAATTAATACCGAAAATATACATAGATAGATAGCTTTCATGTACTTTGTACACAAACAGATGACCAAAGGATACCAAAACGCTAATAGTACTTATTTGTTTAGCGTAAATGAATATTTTAACGATTTTCGCTTGGTTGTTTAAAGAGAAAAAGTAGAGTATCAAAACTTTAAAAAATTAAAAGAAACCCAACCGAGGAAGAAATTTAGCATTTCAAATTTATTTATCATGTTATTATTAATTAAAGAATTTGTATTGAATTTTTTTTGTAGAATGTAGAAATATTGTATTTGTATTTTAAGCGAAATTTTTATGAACTAATATTTTTTGAATCAAGTTTTGAAAATATATATAAAGTTGCCATGCATATGTAGAAATTTTTTTTGCAAATATTAATAATTGTAAAATTAAAAATGTTTCCTCTAATATTAATAATGAAATTTGAAAATTATAAATATTAATTTGTTTAAATAGCGTTGAATTTTAATAATAATCATTTACTACTTACAAAATTTGTGAAATCGAGAAATTTGTGCCTTAAAATATTTTTTTAAATTTTATATTTATCATAAATAGTTAAATTTTTTTTAATAATAATTTTCATATTTTTCATTAATAACAAATTGTATTCAATTTTTAATAGGTAGAAAAAATTTTTATTAAAAATACTTTCCTTACTATTATATATTTTATATATAGGTAAGTGAAAGTAAAAATTCTAGTTTTTAAATTTAATATTTAGAATTTCTGTTTATGTTATAATGATAAAAAATTTGAAATGAAAATTATTTTTTCAAAATACATGATTAAATTAAAAGTCAACATTCATCAGATGAATTATTATTAGTTTTCAAAATGACAAACAATAATAGTGATGGTGAAACAAACTCATTTCAACAGGTCAAGATGAGAATCTAAAGTGAGAAAATCTCTTTTTAACCAAACACTTAAATATGATGCATAAAAGTGAAAATAAATAAAAGTACTTGATCCATTCTGATTATAATTTAAATTAATTCATTTAAAAAAATAGTGATTTTACATTAAATCTCTAATAGAAGGATTTATCTATTATTTTAGAAAAAAATAAAAAAATCTATTGTTTTTTACTTTGTAATTTTTTTTGTAAAATTTGCATCTAATTTATTTTAATACAATTCTAATACAATCATTTTTTTCTCTATATTTTGTTGAATTTTTTTAAAATTCAGGACCAGTTCTAGAAAATAATTATTTCTAGATAATTTAATAGAAGACATAGTAAAATGTCTTTGTCAGTTTGTATTACAGAAAAAAAGTCATCAGTTCTTAAGTATCTTCTAAAAAAATCATTAATATTTGTGACTACCTAAGAAATCCTAATAAAAAAAACACCAATAAGTACATTCTAAAAAAACGAAGTTGCCCTCCGGTACACTTTCACCAAAAAAGTTGTCCTCAACGTCTAAAAGTTTGGCCATCCTTAGTATAAGGTAAGAGAAAGAATCATCTCTCTAAATCGAAGAATTCAGTTGGTATGGGCTTTGCCTTCTGGTGTCGTACTTCCAAAATGGTTAAAGGCTTCAAATTGCCAACTGAATGCTGCTATATATTCAAGGCAGAAAGTTTGGTTCTACTGAATGCTTTAGCCTATTTAAAAATTCTGACGTTTAAAACAATTGTCTTATATGCACGGATTCATTAAGCGTCTTAAATGCAATTAAAGGTTTCCCTAAGAATAAAAACAACTCTCATATAATTATTGAAATCATTAAGAAAATTCAATACCTAAAATCATGTAATAAAGAGGTGTCACTATTGTGGATTCATCGGGAATTGAACTCATTGAGATAGTCGACAAACATGCCCAATTAGTAACTAATCAAGGGGAAATTTTTAGTGGTCCATTGTCGTTTAATGACATTAAAAACATCTTAATATCATTCTGAAAACTTCGCCATATCGGTGCATTTCTATACCTATATTTTATATATATTTTTGTGTATTGAAATATAACAACTCTATCTGCAATTTCCTTGTCTAACATGGAATCTGCATATACTCTTTAGTGGCTGATGATGGCATTATCTAATTAAAGCCGAAAATTTTGGGAGTTTTATTTCGATAGAGGCTACCCTACTGACTGACTTTCTTTTTTTCACATATCTCTGATATGCGTACAGCCACCCATTTCATCGTGAACATCTCAAAAAACATTGCTTATGAAGTGTGGCAAAAGTTTCGAGACAATAGTAGTCAGTCTAGAAAATCATATCTCCATGATATAATGTCAAAAATACCTACACATGGTTCTCTAAAGTGAATATATTTTGAAAATATTGGTCCAAATTTGTAGATTAAGATTAGGTATGTGGTAACTTCAGCATATCTATATAGGATTGGACAGAGAGATAGTTCATTATGCGATTGCCACTCTGGTTCTTTTAGTGATATTAATCACATTTATTTATCATGTGTTAAATATAAAACTAAAATAGATCAATTTTTTAATGAAATCGAATCTCTCTTTCTTACAAATTTTTCGCTAATTATAAAAAAAAAAATAGATGACGAAATGGTATTTAAGTAATTTGTAAAGCACATTATTTCTGTCAGTAGAATAAATTAAATGAATATTTTTAATTTTATTTTAAAATTATTTAATTTACATTGGTACTGGTCAAATGCTCTGTATGCGAGAAAAAAAAGTAAAAATATTGAAATTGCAGTTAGAAAGTATCTGGACTTTGCCTTTCTCGTTTGCTCATAAAGTATAGAGAGGGGGGAGTGAGTTTTTTTTGAAAAGGGGCTCGGTTGGTGAAAAAAGTTTCGGAATTTATTCTATAGAGTATATCCACTTGAATTTTTTGTAAATTTAGAAAATTTTGCTTTCAGATCTAAAGGACCCAGATTGGCTGTAGCTTTTTATATTGGTGGAGAAAGGAGTATCGGAGATACAGCAGGTACCGAGATAAATTTTTTTGTAGGGCTCACGTTTTATATAAAATGTGAAAATGTATTAATGATTGAAGAGAATGGATTTCATACTTTTATTTTTTTTCTAAATTTTCTATATGAATTTAAAAATATATTCTTATTTGTTTTCTTATTTTAGATTTAATCTAAATATTATAAAAATAATTTTACATTGTTTGATTTAATATATAAAAAACCTTTTAAGCTAATTATTAACTTTTCTAATTTAAGCTAATCTTATTCTTAATTCTAGTCATAATGCATTAAACTCCAAAAAAAGTTCAAATTAGCTCCTCCTACCTTTTCTCCATAATCAGGATCAATCGCCATCATCTCTCTCAGTGTTCTTAAAACTTTAACGCAAAGTTTTTCTTCTTTTTCCTCAAGTAATTTTTCGGTATGTTTTATCAATCTAAAATTTTAAGAATGTATGTTAATAAATATTATGAATAATTTTTGTGTTTTGAATAAAAAAAATTAATTTATTATTATAAAAAACATTTTATATACATGGTATTGCAATACCACGGTTTCTCTATAACGCGTTCGAGAATTGGAGCAAATCCCCATATAACAGGGCATTAGGAGAAGTAAGGATATAAATATTACACACAGTACATTAAGAAACGTGATGAAAGCATAATAACGATATTATTTTATTACTTTATGTATGAAAATAATATAGATTATTTGGAAAAAGTAATACTGTATATCGACTATATAGAACTTAAATGTCCTTTATAACGGTGCAAAATTTCCATTCGAAATTCAATCAGGAAAATGTTTAAATAGAGCGTGACAGATGAACAAAGAGATGGCTATCTTCATATATAAAATATTAACTAATAATAGAAGGTGCAGCCACAGTTTCGACCACTTGACGTACAATTATGTATTTTTGAAATTATATTTCGATCATTATCTAGTCGCTCATCTTTTCGATATTCTAATTTTAAGGGGTACTTTACTTCACGAGGAATTTTCAACTTTTTTCATTAAATATTAACTTTAGTCTAAAATATGTTTTTTCGATTTCAATAATTTAAAGAGCTATTACTATTATTAAAAAATAATAACATTATAAATATTGTATAATAATGGCACAACTAATTTATAATCAAATTAAATACCTGAGTATAACTTTGGACTCTGATTAATACCACAAAAGCGACAATTAAGATGACGATAAATACTTTTAACAAAGAAAAAACGGGGTGCAGGGGGAAAAGCTTCCGGCCTAGCTGCGCAGCCTGCTTTCTGTTATTTAACCATCACCGTTAAATTCCTTGTGTATTATTAAAGTCTAACTAGTGGCTCCTAACCGATAGGTGGTACGTTGTCAAGACAATGTCAGAACCGAAAATATATCCTAGTCGGCACATGATTACTCAAAAAAGAAACTAGGTTATTTTTTATTTAGAGGCCTATAAATGTATCAATAATTTGGACCAATTGTTCTTTTAATGTACATAATTACCTTTGCCATTTAATAAAAATATTAGTTTTTTATTAGTTTTATTTAAAAGAAAATTGAAAATGGCCTTCCTCTCTAGTTTCTTTTGTTTTGTATAGAGATTGATAAAAAATAAAATACCGTCGAATGAATCCTCCGCTTTCACATCGACGTCGAGCTTCTGTGCCTCGAGGAAAAAGGAGCTCAGGACGATATAAAATATCAACAAGGAGTGAAAGCTCTGATTGAACGAGGGGTTTCAATTGTTCTTCTAAGAGAGAAACAATATCTTGTAAACTTTCAATAATACTCCTATCAAGGCGCATTAACTAAAAGAAATAAAAGAAATAATTATTATAAAAATGGGAACTGTTTTTAATTTAAGAAATTACCTGAGATTGAGATCTTTCAATTTTTGGAGATTTGGTTGCCTGTAACCAAATTTTTGTTGTTTGTCTAGATAAAATAGCAGCTTTATTAAAAAGAGAAGCAACTAGAGATTCTAAATCAGATGGAATAGCGATTCCACGACCCTTCGCTGAAAAATATAGAAAACTATTTACTATTATTAGATCAGTTTATTAGGAATTGAATAAATAAAAATTATGTGAATACAATTTAAGATTAAAAATAAATAAATAAAATAATAATAATATCAATCTCTTAAGCAGGACCAGCCCCTTTGAACCAGCCTTCTCACACTTGCCAAAATATTAATATATGAGGGAGTTTATTTTCACTTGTAAGGTTACACCTTATATTTTTGCTATTATCTAGTAGTTCAATTGGAATTAACATCACTATTCTAATCGCAAAACTGGATACTGTAACCCCCTAAAGAGGAATGATGATTATTATTATAACTAATTCTGGCTATTTGAAATTGATGTATTTTTCAAACAACTTTTTATTATATTACCAACCACAAGACAATGGATATTTTAAATCATCTGAAATTAAAATTACCTATTGTAAAATGTCCTTTACTATATCTAAAATAGTTTTTTAAGCCTACTATAAACAATTAAGTTATATTTTCTGCAATAATAATTGTTATAATGATAGTGATTTTTTGTCTTCTTATAAAATGAAATTAAACGTATTGGATAATTTAAAAAATTGATATTTATATATATATATATTTTTTTTTATTTAAGATGAAGGAAATAACTAAATTTTTCAGTTAAGTAAAAAAAAACTGAAGTAAAATTAAAAAGTGCACAATGAGTTATTCTTTTTAATTTTTCTTATTAAATGGAAAGTGTAATATATAGTTTAAATGAAATTAAATTCAAAGTGAATCAAAAAAGAGATTTATAAATGAAATAAACAATATTTCAAATTTCTTAGTATATGTAAAATATAGTGAATAAAAATAGATATCCCACCAACATCGGAGAGCGTCCTTATACAATTTTCTACATTAAATCTTTGAGCACTTGTGAGCCACGAACATTGTGCTATTCGAAATGCTGATTGCAGTAATTGAACGAAAATAGGTTGACGCGTCTAATATAAAAAAAATTATTTAAAAAATTGCGTTGATTTAAACAAATGAACAATTTTAACATACCTGAACAGTTGTGCTCTGATCAGAAAATGGACTATTAAAAAAGGTTGTAATAATATTCATTACACTATTTATAACGTAAGATTCAAGAGCGTGATCTGCTCGGTTGCGATCTAGACTACTTGTGGCAACAAGACTCATGTCAACAAGGAAACTTTTCTCAAATAAGCTCCACATGTGATTTGATGTGTAGATATCTTTCATTTCCACTTCAGTGTCGATATAACAATGATTCAGAAAGTTGATATATGCTTCTTTTACCTTAAATTAATTATTTAAAATTAATAGTATTGACACTCTAAAAGATTAATCCATAAAAGGTTTTATTAAAAATATTCCAAACAATTTATTTTTTTGTTTACATAAGAAATAAATATTCAAAATTAAAGAATCTTTGGACTATAAAAGACTCAACTCTTAAATTTACAATTTGGAATTTTTTAATTTTGGTTAAATTAAAATTTGTTTAATTGTAATTTAAAGAAAAATTTAATGATTTAATTTAAAAATAACAAAAGTTAAAGTTATGGTTGTTATTATTAATAAATGAAGAATTTTTATTTTCTCTTACCGATATATGAATATATAGCATAGTGAAACGAATTCGGTCGCAAGAATTCTACAAGAATGTAGAGTTATCAACGGAAATTAACGTTTTTGCGTATAAAAAAATGGGTCTCGCAAAATGGTCTGTCTTTCTATACCTTAACAAAATATCTCAAAAACGAAAAAATGTTCGAGGTCCTAATTTGATATTGAACCAAGGTATCCACGTCGCAAGGTTTTCAATTAAATCTGCCACCGATTTATTTTTTAATTTTTTTCAATTATCTCAAAATTCGCTCTAACGATTTTGATTAAAATTCATATATCTCTCAATTATTTTTAAGATGAACTTTGAAATGTATTAACCCTTATCCGATCCAAAATTGTTTGGGGCCCACTTTACTCTTATAGGTTTTTGTTTTTTTGTGAATATAAACCACTCTAATGATTTTGATTAAATTGGCTCTATATATTATAAATTAGATAAGCTTTATAATTCATTAATCATTTTCTAGCTCAAAATAGTGAAGCCCTCGATTTTAAATTTTAAGAATTCCTTAAAAAAGATGAGAAGAATGTTTGCCATGAAATCAAAATATAAATATTTTTGTTAAGACTTAAAATAATTATTTTGATACCGCGGGAAAAAAAAATAAGGCGAGGTTAACACAACACACAACTTTCTCTTACCTACTTAGGTAAATTCTGCCTGGTAAGGCAAATTCTATATTCCAAATTTAAATAAAATAAAATAAATTTAAAAAAATTAAATTGGCAACTAAATCTCCTTTATTATAAAACAGTGTATTTAAAAATATTTATATTTTGTTGTTATGGCAACGAGTTGTCCTCTTTTAAAAAAAGTCAAAGTTAAAAACTAGAAGAATCAAGCAAAAATAGCATACCTCAGGAATACAATCTTGGTGGGTAACCATAGCAACAATATCATCCAAAGGAAGTAAACTGTGACATTTGATCTCGGTAATGACATTTTTACCCATTGTACAACATGCTAATAACTTAACAAGTTCGACATGATAACTAAGAAGAGTACATTTTGGGTTAGTTAGTTGTTGGTTATTAAATAAAATAAATATTCCAACTTTATTCTATTTTACCTGAGAGGACTTGTTTCATCCATGCGATGTCTTTCACATCGCATCATCTCCACAAAATGATGGAAGGAGCCTTTATCATTATAGAAGACAAGAACATCTTCTCCGGCATTTACAAGCTGAAAAGATTTTTTTTTAATTCATTGACTTTTTAATTTTTATATGAAATGAAGAATATATTTATAAAGAAAAGAGAATATATAAAATGGAGCATATCCAACGACATTGTTTTGTATCTGAAATATTCTCTGATATCTTATATATTATGATCTAGTCATTTTGATATAACAGTTGTAGTGATAGTGTAATCTCTTTTAATTCATGGTGGCAGTAGTGAGTCTATCTGTGAAACAAATATTTTAGTACTAGGTTCCCAGCTCGCCTTGGGCGGATTCCAATCTAATCAGGTGAAAAATTTCTATACATTTATTCATTTAATTAGCTATTTAAGTGTGAATTTTGTTCAATAATATTTAATACGTAGTTAAACTTATTTTGACAAATTTTTAAGGTGATAGGGGAAAAGAAAACCAGCTGATGCTTAGGAACACCTTAGATCTCATTATTCAATCTATCTTTTGTATTTTGTTAATCGCAGGACGACCAATTTAAAATATCTTGCAGTAAAGATAGTTATGAGTGAGACCATTGGAAATATATGCTGAAACGTTAATTTTTCCCGCTTTGGATGGGGTCGCCATCTCGGGAGTATATTGCATATTAGGGGAGAAGGGGAAGAGAATTGTGAAAATCATTTTCTCGAGGGAAAAAGGAAAAGAAAAAAAGCAATTGGTACTAAGGTTAAGGTGGCTCATAAATATTTGCTTCTCTTCTCTTGAATGTCTAATCATTATTGATTACTATTATTATTCATTATCAAATAATAATTCATGGTAATATTTTCAAATTACTTTAGTCACTAGAGCATGAATGTAAAATTTTAGTTCCTTCTAATTCCTTCTGATGCGGATCGGCAAGGGTACATAAACACTCCGCGGAGATCGGGGGGAAGAAGCTCAAGCAGAAAATCGAGCTTTAGGAGATCGTATCGCCAATCTCTTCTGTCGGTCAATCCCATTTCCGCCGACAACGCAGATGATCTGACGTAAAAAGGGTAGAACATAAATGGAAAATCCCCCCCTGAAGCCATAACAACTGGCACAAATAAGTGAGATGTTTTCGGATCAGATTTCAGAAGGGTGAGGGCGATGAATTACGCCATATATTCGGCCACTCGGACTCTTGTTCCTACTGATGCCGTCGCTCAGACGGAGGCGGATGTTAGGACGGGCAGACGACTTGGTCGGCTGGATGAAAACAGTGGAAAGGGAGGCAGGCTGCTTCTATGATGGATTATATTCGGTTGTCGCAAAAATAATGTCCGTTTTTGTTATGTCAAACTTTAATGCATTTTTTACTTATAAAGTTTTGCAAAAATGTTGTCAAGTTATATATTATTTTAAAGGGCATTACCTGCCCTATCTATCTGTGCTAAGAGTTTTACTTTTAACAACAGTTTACAAAAGTTGTTTATCTTTTTGTTACAGATGGAAAAATCAGAAATTGACGCAATTTTTTTGTATGAATTCAAATTAGGCACAAGAGAGGCAGAGATGAGCCGAAAAGTTAACCAGGCTTTTGATGAGGTTACTGCTAATGAAAGAATTGTATGTCGTTGGTTCGAAAAATTTCGGAACGGTGAAGAAAGTTTCCTGGTCGAGGAGTGTCGGGGTCGGCCTGGCGCTGTCAATAATAAACAACTGAAGCAAATTGTTGAAGATGACATATCGAAAACGAATCGAGAACTTGCAGAAGAGCTATAAGTATTCGACTATTGATCGCCATTTGCATGAGCTGGGAAAAGTGAAAAAGTTCGACAAATGGGTTCCACTTGAACTCACAGAAATGAACAAAAATCGTCGTTTTGAAATTTGCTCTTCCCTTCTTTTGAGCAACAATAATGACCCATTTATTGATCGCATTATGACCTGTGATGAGAAATGGGTGCTCTACAGAAAACATTCGGGTCAATTGTTGGACAAAGATGAAAAGCCGAAACATTTTCCTAAGCCGGATTTCCACCCGAAAAAGATCATGTTGACTATATGGTGGTCTTATGCAGGCTAAATCCACTATAACTTCTTAAAACCGGGTGAAACAATAGCTGCCGAGAAGTATTGTAGAGAAATCGATGAAATACATCAGCTTTTACAAAGGCAGTGTCCAGCATTGATAAACAGAAAAGGACCGATTATTCTTCGTGATAACGCACGCCCACATGTTGCACGGGTTACCCTGCAAAAATTGAACTAATTTGGATACGAAAGTCTGCTTCATCGGCCCTATTCGCTAGATATCTCCCCGACTGATTTTCATTTGTTCGCACATTTAACGAACTTTCTAGATGGGATAGTGTTTAAAAACCAGATCGATGCCGAAATTGCGTTTAAAGATTTCATCGAATCTAGAGAACCGGACTTTTTCGTAAAAGGCATTAATAAGCTCATATCACGTTGGCAAAAGTATATAGATCAAAACGTTCTTACTTCGATTAAAACGGTTATGTAGAACTGGAGATTTTTGTGTTTAAAGTTTTGTATTAAAAACGAACATTATTTTTGCAACAATCGAATATATAAACCAGAAGAACTTTTACGTTCAAAGTTCGCCCCTATGCCTACGAACTAATGGCTCGCCACCACACCCTCAACATGCTTAAGCTGCTATCAGGTAGCACGCTGTCGAGAGGATACGGGCCTTGAAAGAAAAAAGAATGTGAGGCGAGAAAGGTGGATTAAGGAAAAAAATTTTCTCTTAAGACTCTTCTTGGCTGTTTAAAGAGCAAAGGCCTATTGTCGCGCATCTACCGACAGCGAAACAGATCGAGTTGTTCTTGAAGAAGATCTATGACAGAATACTTCGGACAGTGGAACCGGTCTGGGCACCAGCTATACGAACAACGTGGGGCCAAACACGGTAGTGAAAACCTGCTTATCGACAGATGAATCTGTCAAGACGCTATCCAACGCAAGAGAAATCTGTCGATGGCATGGATCGATTACCGAAAGGATTTTGATACCACACCTCATAAGCTTATTATCAGCTTGTTGGAAAGGCTTTCGGTACATCAAAATATAGTGAGATGTATTAAAGAAATAATGTCGCTCTGAAGAACAAAATTCTCCTTAAAAACAGGAGACCTAATCTGAACAAATTGTTCCGGAGAGGAGTCTTCCAGGGAGACCCTTACTTTTTTGTATCTCACTTTTGCCCTTATCAGTTGCACAAAGTTGGAGGATAGGCATGCGAGCGACTTGGAAATAGGAAGCATAGAGTCAATCATCAATTTTATATGGATGATCTAAAGATCTATGCCTCCAGTGAGAAAGAATTAAACCTTGCTCTCGACATTGACTCGCGATATCGACGTTAAGTTTGGACAAGTGCGCAGTGGTGCATCTCAGGAAAGGAAGATCGGGAGATTCTAAGCAAGACGCTGTGCTCATGGATGGAGGCGCCATTCATCATCGGCGCTGAAGAGACTTACTTGGTTTGGCACAACGCCACACTCAGGATACTAATTCCATCAAAGAGTCACTTCGCGGCAAATATAAACCAATTATGAGGCCGATTTGGTCTTCCGAACTGTCAGGGAGAAATAAGGTCACCGCCTCCAATATGCTTGCCGTACCAGTGCTACTTTACACCTTCGGGTCAAATGGCTGGCAAATAGCTTCGCGAAATGGAAAGAATGACTCGAAAGACGATGAACATTGAAAATGAATCGTAGTCTTCATTTTCGGTTCCCCGGCTTTACGTCCCTCGCGGCCAAGGCGCGGCCGGGGCCTCCTGCCTCCACAATCGAGTGATTCTCCAAACATCCATCAAGGTGTCGAATCGGTCAGATCCCCCTTCTGCAAATGGTCCATGACCATGAGATGGCAGGTGTCGGAGCATTTCTTTAAAAGGCAGCAAAGCAGGCCGCAGAGTCTCTAAGGTTGGAATTGAACCTGACGGGAGGGAGGAGACTCCAGGATAACCTCGCAAATCTACGAACATCTGAGGTTAGACGTCGTGTCAGGGATGCGGAATATAAGACCTTACTAAGCCAACATGTCGAGAGGCCATTACATGGAAATTTCTTCCAGGGGATTGAAGCCTGTAGTCTGTCGACAACGCGCACATTTAGCTTCCTGGTCTTAGGTCCGAGACTGAGGGATTCATCCTTGCCTGCCAGGATGGCGTGATCAACACCCTCTCTTAGCGCCGACGAATTATGAACGTGGTCGGTCCTACAAATTGTAGGTCCTGCGGGCAGCATTAAGAGTCTTTATACCATATTCTCTCTGCTTGCCCGAAATATGCTCCTACCGCCTATGTCTATCGTCATAATGCGGCATTGAGGGTGTTGTACTATCATTTGCGCCACTCATACGGTGTGGATGAGACACCTGTGCTGCCATATGCCTAGTGAGTCCGTTGTTGAGAATGAGGGGTGCCGTATATATTGGAACTTTTCATTCTCAACTATCCGGCTGATCCAAGCCACCAAGCCGGATATTGTCTTCTGATTTTAAGACTAAAATGATTTACATCAGTGAATTCTTGGCTCCAGCCGAGTGGAATATCAAAGTCAAAGAGGAGGACCAACGGATCAAGTATCAAGATTTTGCGGCCGAACTGAGACAGATGCATAGAGGATACTCGGTAAAAATAGTAGTTATTATTGGCGTCCTCGGTGTAATGAATGACTCGCTGCTCTTTAATCTCAAAATCATTCCAGCCTGCAATCAGAATGCAGAAAATATTGCAGGTCGGATGCAAAAGACAGTAATCCTCGGCTCGCTCCGTCTACTCTGCCAACACGATATCGGTTTCCATTGACTGCTGATTACTCTTGTGGGGAGCAGCGCTGGAAATAAACAAGTCCATAGGAGAACCTAGATGTGTAGGAGCCCTGGGGAAACCTATGGAAGAACTAAGGTTCACGGAAAAACATAAACATATTAATAATAATAATAATCGCCAAATTTGGCTCAAGTGGCCATAAATTTGGCTCGAGATGCCATATTTTTTGCCCACCAATACATACTCTTCTAAAACTTATATACCTATATCATCTTTCTATCGCATTGAGAAATATCTCAAATCGCTATCACAATCACATCAGAAGAGTTATCAGAGGGACGGGAGAGAGAGAGTGAGAGTAAAAAATTAAAAAAATGTTAAGATAAGAATATTAATGAAAAAAAGGAAATATCATTTTCGCCTTCTTAAGTTTTTTACCTTAAACTTGTAAAAAAAAAAGAAAATTATTTTTAAAATAATATTAGTGTATTAAAAAACTAACCTCTTGCATGACCATATCTTGAGATTTTCGAATGAACTGATTACCCGCTTTGACAATCGTTTGCAGGAATTTAAGATACTGTACATGACGTCCATAAGTCTCAATGCAATGAACGAAGTGTTGAATTACTTTTTCAGTTACTTCATTACAGAGTGTAGAATTATCCATAAATATACTTCTCACGGTTTGAGCTTCACGAATCTTGAAAAAATTATATAACAAAACAAAAGTTATAAAATTGAAATTTTTTTAATTATTTTTTGTAAATAGAATATTAAAAAAATAAAATTAAGAATATATTTATACAAGATTTAAAATTTCTTAAATGTCTAATATTAACATATAATGCCGTCTATTGATATATATGCCCATGATATTTCCTCTTAAGTCTTTCTCGGTGGCTGATGAGGACGAAATCTAAATGGCTCATATAGACTACAACGTAATTTATTTATATTAACTGGTAACCAATATAATATAAATAAATTTTTGAGTCTATGATAAGTTGTAAATATTTATTCTTAAATTTTATAGTGAATTTTAGGCTATCTCTGGCCCCTAGAGCCCCAAAGTGGTTTGTTATTTATATACTTACAGCAATTAGAGACTTTTCATAAGGGACCATCACAGATTCGGATTACGGATCTAGAGTTGCAAAACAACTCAGGTTCGACTTGGGTTTGCCGCAAAAAAAAAAATTATTTCAACTTTGCCATAATTCTTCTTCTGGGGTAGGAGAGTGGAAGATAATCTAACCCCCCAGTAACAGGACTAATGACAAAGGACCCATTTGAGTGTCTGGATCTCCGAAAATTAGGGGGATCCTCCCAATATCAATGCATCCATCCCTTACTTATATGTCCGTCACTTCATATGAAATACCTTCTTTCAATTATTTCAAATAAAAAGATTACAAAATAAAAATAAGAATATACTTACACCAGGAGTGAGGAATAAATCAAGTTGTTTATGGAGAAGCATTTGATTCTGTTGATTATTTAAACAGAAATTTTGAAGAAATTCATGCGCAAGTCTCATCAACTCATTCATGCGCACATCTTCTTTTTTATCATAGGGAACTTGCAACAAATCAAGTACTACAGTGTGGACCCCTACGTTTCGCAAAAGTCGTTGTTCATGTTTCCGCGGTTTCACAACACCCCCTGGAAGCAGCTGAGTACAGAGCTTATTCATTCGTATTAAAATCTGAAAAAAATTAAATATTAAATTAAATATGGTGTTTATTTGGAAATGATATTTATGTTAAGGAAAAAATATTGAAAATAATTGAAATCGTTTTATAAATATTTCACAGCAATATCATCCTTATTAAGGGAATAAAAATAAATAATAATAAAGGGGGCGGATAAGAATGGTGTGTCGAGTCTCATTGGTTACTGGTAAACATGAAGAGTAAGAATAAGAGTGAGTGGTTTTGAAGGAATGAAATCGATCAAGAATGACAGTTAAAACGGTTTAGGTGAGATGATCCTGAACTCATTTATGAGATTTCTGGATTTAAGCAAGAACAATAATTATTTCATTTTATGAAAATCAAATAAATGGATAAATTTTTGGCAAAAATATATTTATTCGCAGGTGATTATTGTCGGATATTTCCGAGGTTATTTCCAACTTTCCTACATTAGCGGGCTCACCATAATAATTTCACACATATAGTTGTTTTTTTGACCATTGAAGGAAAAGAGAAAATTTTATCTTACACAATGCAATAATGCTCTTCTCTCTCAAGTGCATGTAATGAGCAATGGACCTGCCTTGCTGGAAATGCAATGCATTATGATGATGCATTGTGCAAAATAAAATTCTCTTTTCCTTCAATGGTCAAAAAAACAACTATATATGTGAAATTATTAGGGTGAGGCAGCTGATGTAGGAGAGTTGGAAATAACCTGGGAAATATTATACCTGGCATTAATCACCTGCGAATAAATATAATTTTGTCAAAAATTTATCCTTTTATTTGACCTTCATAAACATTTATTTCCCACATCTTCATGTTTATTTTATTTTAGCTTATTGGCATATTAATCTGGACCTTGATTAAATTAGAGATATCAATCGGGACAAAATGATGAGAAACTAAGATATTTTTTTGCCTAAATAAAATAGGATTTTGAGTAAAAGAGTTTTTTTTAAATACCTTAAGGAGAACTACATTTTTTTTAGCTTTAAGTGGATAAGAACACTATGAAATGAATTTAACGAAAAAAGCCAATTTTTTGTTTTGTTAATATTTAACATAGTAATTAGAAGTTAGAATAGATTTTTTAAAATCTGAAAAAATGAGTACATGTTCCTTGAAGCCTACTCTGGAAAATCCAAATATATAAAAGCCTAAAAAGCATATTTAACTTGGCGAATAATTTAAATAATGACAATGCAAAAACAAAACCTAGATTTTAGAATATTTATGCTAAACGGAGGGATCTTGAGGTAAGAACCATAACGAGGGAGGTTTTTTAAGTTGCACTATCCCACTATTACAAAAAGTAAAAATAAAAAAGAATAATCATATTGCCTGTTGTATTTTTTTATATTCATCAGTATGGTCACTATGAAGTGGAGGTCCAATATCCAAATCAATTGCAGATCCTTGTTTTTCAAAGCTGTTCAATGATGGTATAGTTTTTTTATTAATGTCACGAATATTTGGGATTGGACTAGTAGAACAGATATTTTCATTTCCAACACTTCCTCCATTTGGAAGAGTTGATATTTTTCCAGTGCTATTCAAAGTTAATCCCGTGGTAATTTCATCTTCATCTTCTTTATTTTTCTTTTTATTATGGTCTTCTACACTTTTTGATTTATAAACCCATAATTCACTTTTTTCTACTGATTGTCTTAAAACATCCAGGTCAGCTTTAATTTGTTTATAAGATTCTACATCACTATCAGAGACCAGAAGTTGAACCTGTAGGAAAAGATTAATATTATTAATAAAATAATTTTCACTATAGTTCTAATAATAAAACCTGTTTAAAAGCTTGTAAAACTTCTTGTCGTTGGCTGAAATGACGAAAAAGTAAATGTAATGCACCAGAAACAAGAGGAGGATAATCATGCATTGTGAGATGCAGAAGAACTCGAAGGAAGGTGCGTCCACCTTGACCATCAAGATCTAAGGCAGCGTAATCATCACTTGAAACAGAGGAGAAGGATAATCAAATATATGTCTACCTTCATTATTAACAATAAATAATAGACAATATTTAATATTATTTATACCCAGTGCCAAAAATACCCTCTGCCTGTTGTCCAATACTTTCCAAATCAATTCCTCGTTGTTGACGAAGAGCTATTGTTTCTTCAGAAGCACGTTCAGTTTCATCGAATTCCCTTTTAAAAATAGAAAGCAAACAACTTATTCGATAATCAAGTCGGACATCTAATATAAACTAGAACAAAAAATAAAAATTTTAAAATAAATTCTTGGAAAACAAAATATTTCATTAATTATATTACTTGAAGGATTTCGATAATTTTTAGTTTGGTATCCATGACGAGAGGATACTCCTTCTTCAGTGGTTTCTTTTGAGAGCTTGGAGATAACGCACCTCTGGTAGTACTGGCAGCATTGGCTCCTAAAGTAAGACTTGTCATTACAAAGCCCATGTCACCTATAGTTCTGAGAACCCCACCTTCAGCTGAAAAATACCATAACCACATTTGTTATTTTTAGATCAGTTCATTTAGTGATTTATTAAAAATGTTCAACATATTTATATTTAATAATAAATTTATACTGCCAAAATTTGGAAATATACGTTAAATATAAAATAAAATTATGATGGATTTATTTAATGTCTCTTTAGAGATATACAATCACTATAAAGTGTATAAATAAGAAAAATTTACCTTCATCATCCTTCCGTTCAATAGAAGCTGCATGTACAAATTTTTAAAAGCAATACAAGACTAAAGCACTTAGAGAGATCAACCATTCATTCATACATACATAATGCAATTTAGTATAAAATTAAAACCAAAAAGAAGCATTAAGCAAGAGTAATTTAATGATGGTTAACAGCTTGCTGTTAGTTACTTACAGTCAATGTCACCTGTGGGGATTTTGTCGTTGGACATTTCTGAAACACAGTCGAGGATCGAAAGAAGTGTTTTGGTCAGGCGAAGAAGATCGCTAAAGCTATAAAAACCGAAATAGATGAGATCTCGTGCCAATTTGACCACCTGGAAATAATAAATACACAAAGAAGAATATTTACTTAAACTCGAGATTTCAAAAATCTGCAATTCTTATATTTGAAAAATATTTGTAAAATAGTAATAATATTAAGTAAAATATAAGTTTGATATATCTGTCTATACTATTATTTAAAAAGACAAAGTCTATCTGTCTGTCCTTCTGTTTGTTTGTAACGTATTTACTCTGAAACTTCTGGTCGGATTTTCATGGAGTTATTTCCAATGTGTAGAGATTATATATTTTCCTGAGGAGGTTTTAGACTTTGATTAATTCAGATTAGGGGGGGATTTCAATTTAGTAAGAAATTGAATATCACCGACATTTATGGATGAATATTCATGGGATTTTTTTTCATCATGTAGAAAATTTTACAGAGCAGGTCAAAGGTTATAAGCAAGTCAGATTAGGGGAAGAAAAATTCTGTTTTTAGGGGGTAAAAAGCATAATTTTGTTTGGGTACTCGCAGACGGATCCCTAAATACTCCATGAAAAAAAAAAGAAAATAATAAATTACAAAATGTTTATGTTGTCTACCAAACTTTTAAATAACTTTTTTTTGTATATATTTCTGTGGGGGGAAGGCGGGGAAGCGTATTAATATTCATCATCTGAGCAAAACAGTTTTTCCGATTTTTCGATTAAGTAGGACGAATGAGTAAACCAAATGTGTATGGGGAGCTTAACGGAGAACACCGATGCTAATTTTTACTATGTGTATAGTAACTATTCATTGACATGATTTAGTATTACTTAGCAGCTTTACTCAGTGATTCACTGGGCGGGGAAAAATTCTCAACCAAAATGGCTGCATCTATCAAAATGGACAAGCGCTTCTGAAAAAACTGGAAAAATATGCTTAGTGCAGCATATATTAAATTTTATTTTTTCCATTTTTGTCTTTTATATGGATGTTTTATAAATGGTTAGAGATAAAAAAGAATTTAATGGTGGTCAGTATCGAATCCAAGTCTTCCACTTGAAAAGGATTTGCCTTAACCGCTAAGCCTGGTTGTTGTTTTGATTATAATGACTACTACCTTCTATTTTAAAGATGAAAGTGTTTCCTAAAAAATAGGGATTGGGTCTGATCAGAGATGGCAGCACGTTTTGCATTTGTTTTAAATTGCTTTTTCAAGTTTGGCTCTTTCTGGCTATTATTGTTAAAATCTAATTTTATTTGGAAATTTATTTAACAATAACGATTTCTTTTGTGAATAAGTGTTAAAATTTGTTCATATTTAACATTTCATTTTTTGTTTAATGAATAAGAGTCACATTGAAGAATATTAAGCAGTACGTGATTGTTATCAAATAAATTATATTTTAATCATATCATGAAATAATCTCGTGAGTATATAATCCTAATGATCCAAGGAAGATTTAATAAATAATATTACCTAATAGTCCTTTTGCCGTGTAAAAGGTCGATTATTTTTAATTTTATATAATAATTAATATTTAATTTAAAAAAAATAAATATATTAAATGAAAAATATCTTACTTCAAAAGTCAACTTATTGTGATCATGATCGCTGAAACTCCACAATTTCGATCCGACATTACATAAATAATCTTCAACAAATAAAATAGTCGAACTAAATCGGGCTCGAACGACTTCTTTGTTTTGATCAGGTGTTTTATTACTATCATAACTATAAAAATAATTAATATATTTATTAGAAAGAAATAAGATCGGTATTTTAGATGGTTTTGTTCTTACTCTTGGATTGACATTTGATTAGGGATTTCAGACCACAAACGTGCATATTTCACTGGTGTTACTTGTTCTTGAGGATCTCGATCTACATGCAGATGGAGCATTAGTTGACAGAATGAAGCGCGGAGTTCATATGGAACATTCTCATCAGCCATACACCTAAAATAAATAATGAATTGTGTTATAAAGATATCATGTTATAATTCATCAGTTAATATAATATATATATATGGGAAGAAGTGATGAAGATACTATGTTGGTTGCTCATATTAAAAATTTTTTCAATTAACTTAAAGGGGGTTGTGAAATGAGAATGGAATGTCAGACTCCTCGGGTTTTTTCTGAAATCTGATTTCTGGCTTCAAAAAAAAATAGACTCTGATGAATTTACACCTAAACTTTTAATCAATTTTAAGTAAAAACACCAAGAAACGTGTTTTTTGCATGTAATTATTATTTTCTTTTTTGTATTGATTTTAATATTAGATCCATGCATAATTATTGCGGCTTTTTTTCGCGACTTTTTTTTCTTTAAAAATTGGCGTTTTTTTAAATTTATTTTCATAAAAATAATCCTCTCTTTTCAGTTAGTGAAAATACCTATCGAAAATCATATCCATATTCGCCATATTATGCTCTACTCCTTAGAGAAATTTTGGAAAGCAGCATAGTCATTTCGCGATCTCAACGAACTTTTTGGCGAAGGAACAATCAGCAAAAGCCAAGTTGAAAGATGACCTCGCAGATGAAGAAGGAAGAGGTCGACCTTAAAATTTCGACGTCCAGACACTTTTGGCAGCCCTGGAAGAGGACGAAAGCTTGACAACGAGAATGTTGGCCGAAGACTTCAATGTGGACCATTCGACCATCGTTCGTCGTCTCAAAAAGCTCGGAAAAGTATGGAAATTGGTTGGATGGGTCTCCCCACGAACACTCTGACAAAATCAAAGCCGAACGTGTCCGAATTTTCACTGATTTGCTGCAGCGAAACGAGCAAACTCCGTTCCTGAAGAATCTCTTCACTGAGGATGAATCGTGGCTTCTCTTTAAAAACGTCTAAAGAAAGAAGGTTTGCATTTCGCAAGGTGTTTCACCCAAAGGAATACCGAAAGGTGTCCACTATAAGAAGGCAATGGGATGTGTTTGGTGGGAAAGAAGCGGAATCATCCACTGGGAAATCATCTCAAATGGGATTTGTTATTGGTGGAATGACGACGATGAGCGTCAACAGTAGTGGATTCCGGACAAAAACGGCTAGCGGCAATTAAATATCAACAGCGATGTCTATCTGGCTCAACTTGACCGTTTTCACGCTGCAATCGAGACGAAAAGACCATATCGTCTTACACCACGATAATGCGCGTCCACATGTTGAGCATCGTGGTCGAATCTATCGCCAATAAGGGCTGAGAACTACTTCCTCATCCGCCATATTCTCCCACAGAAGCGACTACAGACTATCAATCGATGGCTGAAAACAAAGATTACGACGACTTGGATGACTTGGTGGCCGCCGTCAAAGAGTGGTTTGCCTCTAAAAACAGCAACTTCTTCGCTCGTGGAATCGATTTCAAATGATTACAAAATGTCTTCAGAATTATTCGGGGATTGTTTATAAACGAATAATCTGTTTAAAATCAAATTTTAAAAATTAGTGTAAAATTCCTTTTTTTTTTTTTTTTTTTTTTTTTTTTTTTTTTAAAAAGTGATTATTTTTTTCGGCTTCTAAAGTTGCAATACAATTAAAGAGTAGCCTCAAGTCGAAGCTTTCAAATCCAGTATCACGGAGCGATAAATCAAAATTAGTAGATAAATAGATCTTGCTTGCACCTCGATACTTTTGAATAAAATCGGCCAACGGGTACTAGTACTTTACTGATGTACTTTTTTAGTTTTTTTGGATTTTCTCAAAATCCGCTCTAACGATTTTGACTAAAATTCATAAAACAATTATTTATTAGATGATTTTTGAAACGTATTAACATTTATCCCCCCCAAATTGTTTGGAGCCCACTTTATTCTTGTTCGTTTTTAGGTTTTTTGTGATTTTTTCTATGCTACCAAAGCTTATGCCGAGTTGTTGAGAAATTTGAAAAACCTTTGAGTCCCGATTCCCTTCAATAAAGCGCCTAAACTTGGCGATATTTTCAGTGATTTTACCGGTTGGAGACGGTGAGGATCTTGACATATCATCCAACGGTTATAGAGGTATATTTTATTCGTGGTATGAGAGAAGATTTTCATTGTTACGAGGAACTGCTGGCTTTGGGTACGGTCACTGGAAGAACTCATGGAACTTTAAGAAAATGTCTCTTGAAAGAGGTCTAAACCTTGCTAACCTGATGAGTGTTTGCACAGACGGTGTACCTACTATGAGAGAAAAGCTAGAAGGATTCGTTTCATTGTTAAAAAAGACCTAATTTAGAAAAGTTAATATTGTTTCACCGTATATTACATCAACAAAATGTTTGTGCTAAATCCTCCGCATTAAGCAATTATTAACTTTATGCGAGTAAAACGCATTAAGACAGCCAATTTCGAAGCAGGCTTATATTAGATGATGAGACATATAATGTCGATTTGCCATATATTGTAAAGTGGCTGTTTATCAAAAGGTTATCAAATTGTAGTAAAATTTTGACTTTGAGAAATCAAATTTTAAAATTTTACGAGGAACAACAAGAATGTGATTTTTTAGATGAAGAATTTTGTAGAAATGCTGTGTTAATGTGTAATAGTATAACAAAGAAAAATGAATTATAATAAATATTACTTTACAGGGAAAAACAAGATATATATAGACTGCCGACGCTTGACTTGGCGCGCTTTTCACTCGGCTTGGTTCGACTTCCGAACGCTTGTTCGGCTTCCGGGGCAAAAATTACTCGAATTTTTCGGTCGACTTCCGAGCCGTTCGACTTCAGAGGTATTACTGTATGATCAACAATCAACGCGGGCCAACCCGGGAAAACATTATTCCACATACAACCAACCGCGGAAACCTTCCAGAACATATATATATATATATATGGAATAATGTTTTCCCGGGTTAGTCCGCGTTGATTGTTGAGATTAACTCGACGTTTCGGCTCTCCTTTTGGAGCCATTTTCAGGAGTTTTGTGTTAGGAAGTGATGGTGGAGGTGGTTTGTTTTTGTTTTCGGAGTCGTAATCTTGCTAGTCCCCAAGTTTGGTCAGTGGATGTGGATGTGGATGTTGACCTCGACCCGGGGAGTAGGCAGATTGAGGGCCCTGATCCGAGCTGAACCAACCAACGCGACAACCGTCACCACACCATCCAACCAAAACAATCTAAACAACCACTACCTAGAACACAGAGACAAACACAAGCCTCGGAAACATCCACACACACAATGACTTGAGGCGTAGGCAGATTGAGGCCTCGAAGTCAACCCAAACACTAACAACACAACACCCAACCAAGCCCGCCCTGGACCTCAGAGCGAAATCCAAACCACCACCACATCCACATCCACCGACCAAACTTGGGGACTAGC
>JAAAKE020082357.1:0-14867 GCA_010014785.2 Anisolabis maritima | reverse complement strand
CCGTTTCTATTTGCAAGATGCTTCGGAATTTCTCTAAATATTAATTATCTTTAATTAAAAACTTGATTGACCTGTCCCTTGGTGCAGAGGTAAAGGTTGCTTCACGTATCAAAGGTCAGCGGTTCGCTTCCCAAAAAAACCACCACTCTAATTTATTTAACTCTAAATAATTTTGATACTTATTAGGACAAAAATTGGTTAGTTTCCATTCAGTAGAAAAAGTTATTTATTTTTGAGGAGTTCCTAATTACCAATAAGTAAAGTTTTTTTTGTCTTTTTGGCATCTGGGGTCATTTAGGCTTGAAACGATATATACACAACGATACCATCCTAATATCTTTATTTATACCAATTTGTTTAAATGAGTCTTCATCGGACTCCTTGGGAACCGAACCCACATCTCTTGGCTTTGAAGGTTATCACTATTGACAATGTGAGTATCTCTAATATCTTGACCACGAAGAAGGGGAGGGGGCAACGTTTTTTCTTGAAATTTACAAAAAAAAATATAAAAATTATTAAAATATCTTTTTAAAACTTTTTTTCAAAATTATTATTAAAATGTAACGATAATATAAAAACCGCTTTAGATACAGGATAAAATACCTAACATTTTATAATAAATACCGAATAAAAAAAAATTTGAGGGTCTTAAGGGGTTATGGTCGCGAAGGTGTGTTCCGTCCCTGGTTATTACTAAAAGAAATAAAAACATCTTTGATTGTTTTAATTTATTATTTGACAACACTGCATCCTGGTAAGCCATCTTCCTCCTAAAATGGAATAGATAGATTGAAAAAGCTATCTTAATTTTTTGTCAACTTTTCAGCTTTTAGAACAGTGCAGAGAAGTGATACAATTCTCGCTACGCAACTTATCCTGAGACTGTAGAAATCCTGTCAACTCAAAATTAAAAGCTTAAAGAAAAATAATATTTACATCTTTACTAATCTCCTTGATCACAATTCATTAAATATTTGGATCCTTAGACCAGTGATTTTTATCGTCGGGTATGACTTAAAATTTTAATGCTTGTGCGACAAACTTATGAGATATTTATATTAATTAAAATAATGATATTGATTTACATAAGGTAAGCGCCTTTAAAATGCATAATTTGTTTCACTTTATAGGGATTCAACCACTGCTTTAAACTTGAGTTCTGCATTTCCTGTCCATGAGTAGGCACTTAGAAAATAATATATTTTATATAATTGTGTGTATAATTTATTCCAAATGTAAAACATTAGTCAATCCTGAATCCCTCTACAGAATAATTCAAACATTATTAGTGTTTTTGATTTATCATATACAACTGTCCTCTATCATAATATAAAATGTGTGGTTCTGCGGTGCGACGCAGCCAGAAAAAAGCTATACTTCCCCACTTAATAATGGGAACACACAATATAAAAAAGTATTTGTTAAACGTTTAAAGATATAATTTTTTTAGCCACTATTATACAAAATGGCATTACTTTTAGTATATCATTCCGTGAAAATAGATTGTTCTCAAGACATTTTATTTTAGTTATTTGTTCTTCCATTATCAAAAACTAAAGAGTTTGAGAGAGACAAAGAACTGGGCTGTACCTCTATCTTTAGAGGTAAAGAAACGGGATGCGTCTTTGTCGTTGGCTTGTGACGCTATGATGAGGCAATTTTTTAAGAGTTGGATAAGATTTTTGCACCTCGCAGAACGGATGCTATTGTTAACTTCTTTGCCTCTAAAAGAGAGGAAATGTATCTATGCCCTCTTCCAAGCCCTTTATAGATTTGGATGATGGAGCCAAAGAGAAAAGTATCTTAAGGACATTCTAATCTAAACGATACTCTGCTAGAAAATTTTCTTCTGATTCGTGGATAAATTTGCAACTTTTTTATAGAATCTCACATATTTAAATTCTTCTTTCTATGATCCCCAGATAGACGAACGGCAACATTATTAATTGTTGTTTTCTTTTAAGGGCGCTTTTGTTGTTGAGCGACCACCAAACATTCTGATTTTAAGTGGCCCGTGAGATCTGAATGTTTGTTTATTTTATAAGAAATGTTTGCAGAGCTGATTTTCAAAAGAAGAAATTGTCAAAAAAATTGGAAATTGTACCATAATTCTCAAAAGTTTTGATGCAAATATCCTATAAGAGTGGCATAGAAAACTTTTGCGAATGATGATATAATTCCAAATTATTTGACAATTTCCATTTCTTTCTTTAATTATTATTATTAATTATAAGATATGAGTCAAGCTAGTAGTTTTTAATCAGATTTTATTTTAGCATTTAATAAAGCAAAATAAAGCTGTCATTAAAAATATTTCTTTTATTTTATTTTTAAAAATTATGTCTTTATTATCTTATACGAGAATTATTTAAATTTTATAACAAATCAATATGTATTCATATATCTTCAATTATAAATAAAATTAATCAAATTTTAAATTCACTAAAAAAAATAAATAATAATTTTCTATCACTAGGTATATGTCTCTCTCTCTCTTTCTCTCTATTATGCATTCGATTGGATTACAATTACTATTATTATACAACAATTGAAGAGAAATTCATATTTATATGAAGTTATATGGAAATTTATTTCCCAATCATCATCATCATCATAAGTAACAATACTACAAATTTTGTTGTTCTCTGAATGATGATATTTATTATTTTATTTACGGTCCCTATCTATATATTTTTGGGTAATAGTTTGTTGATCAATTTAGGCCCGAACGAGATAAAAGCCATACATTATTATAATTACTCCAGAATGTATTTGCAATTGAATTATTTCCCTTTAACTATATCATTATTAGATCGGCGCTAATAATAATAATTATTAGTATTATTAAAGTGCATACGCACTGCACCTATATTCGGATGCAATTATAATAATACATCTGGCAGCTCGGGGCCCCCGGGGGGTGCTTGCCGGGCGCAAGCCTCGCGATGATAATGGCATTAGCGTTCCATCATTCGGCGGTTTTATAGCCCAGCCTTGAGGGCAATAAATAAACACATCTATGGGGGTTCGTTGTGTATTGTGCATCGACAAAAATGCCCTCTCCCCCCTTAGCTGCAACTGTGTCATTCTGGATGGGTGTGCAATTCAACAAACATGCACCAGCAGTGATGTATGCCATGTAACAATACCTAAACGAAATATTGACTTATTAACGACATCGAAACTTGCTGTTGTTGCGTTGCCCCGGCATTATCTGGATGGGCCGTTGTACCGTCATTATGATAATCCAATGGCCCTCGTTCGATGTCACTTTTGCCCCGAATTTGCAGCTTGATTTATGAAAATTGTAGAAATTTATATCACCAGACATGCTGCTCGCTAGTGTGCGCGCTTTGTTTATAGAATTTCAAAATGTCAACGCGCGTTTTAGGGATGAGATGAGGGTGTAGTGGTGGGGTCAAATAGACATACTACACTCACTACTTTTACTAAACTCTCTCACTCTATGAATTACTGCCCAATTCGAAGGCGAATTATGAAAGCTATTTGTAACTAAGTCATAATTTACATTTTTTTTTTTTTTTTTTTTTATCATTGGAATTTATTGATTTGTTTAAAATTCTAAATTTAATCTCCAATTGTTTCCTATTTGTGATTCATGTCCTAGGGAAAATAAAAAACTTGCAACTATACATTCACAAAATAGACAAATTTTTTTCACTACATTAATAAAAGGAGGGGGGGAGGAGGAGGAGGAGGTTATTTTATAGGATTATATGTCATATTAGTTTCAAGGACAAGTCTTTAATAATTATGTCCAATCTCATTAAGAGAACAGGGGGAGATTTACTGCCACCTGGAATCTCGTAGAGAAAAATACCTTAATAATGAAATAGATTTTATGAAAAGAGTCTATAATCATCTTTAAAATAATCATTAGTGGTCGGAGTTTAATTAAATATTTTCAAAAAAGTATATACACCCACCTTGAAAAATTATTTTGTCACGCTTGATTATATTCATTATAAAATGACTGAATTTAAAATTTTATTTTCTTAGAAGCTGAAAATTTTGCAGTCTATCAGTTAAACCCACCACTCAATTTAAGGATTTAAATAAAATTTTATAAACAAAGTTTTTACTCAAGAACAAACAGATAACTATTGAAAGGGAGTCATTCCTTTCAGGTCGTTTCGAGTTGACAAAATCATGGTCAATATTACTTTTTCCCCACTCCTTTTAGTGGCTTACTTACTCTTAGCTACTTCGTTACAAAACCAGAGATGTGGTACTCTTTATTAAAAGTTCTCTAAATTGTTATTTATTTTTATCAAGTATTCCTAGTACTAGTAGTAGTAAACTTAATGAATGTGCTTTAGTTCTTAAGAAGTACTAATACTGGTTGTTAAAAAATATACTTCCAGTATAGGTCGGCTCCAGAGAATTAGGAATTTATTTCTCAGGCCAGGATTACTTCATCTATACTAAATATTACAAGTACCAATGTAATGTAGGAAGAGAGTTGCTGCCAGGAATCTTCTTCCCATTGATTGATATCTTTAACAGTCACGGCCTGCCATATACTTTACAAGTTTTTAATAAATACTGCAGATAAAAAATATATTTAATCCTGGGTATTAACTCTCTGTAGTTCTAACAAATAGTGGCAATAGCTCTGTCGATAATGACTTAATATTTTATATTCTATAAAGGATCATCACCTCAGAAAGGCAGTTGGAAATAACTATAAAAATATTTTATCAAAAGTATATATTGTAGCCAAGTATAACTTATTAGAAAATCATTACATATTCAAAACATAATGGTATTATAAATCGCATTCAAATACCAATTTCCTCCTTTAGAAATTTATTTATCATAGTTCAAATGTAAAATATATCCAAATGTATTTGAATAAAATTTTATATATTCATCTGATAGAGGTTGAAATTGAATAAATGAAAGAGAATCATCATTCTGATTCTGATTAGGAATTTTGAAACAATAGGTCTAATGGTCCTATCTTTTGATCCAATCGAAAATTGCAGGCAGAGACGGAAAGGAAATTGCGTTTCTATTTTATTCGCACACTAATGGTAACGTTTATTGGATCTCGACCGGCCCTTTTGCCGATTGGCCTTCACTCTCTCTCCTTCTCTTTTTTCAAAGTTTTACTTAAAAAAATAGCTTGTATTTATTTCAAGTGCTTTCAAATTAAAGACATTTACTCGCTAAGTGATTGCTAAGCCGCCATTGTGCAACTTACATTCAATTACATATTGAAGGAAAAAAAAACGAAGGAGGATAAAAAGTGGACCCTCTCATCCTGTGATAATTCTCTTTGTGGCTATTTAACCTTTCCTTTCTCAACCCCCTCCTCTCTTTTGCCCTTTTCATCCCTGCAACACAGGAAGGTATGAATTACGATATATCCGAGAGATAAGTAATAGTTATAGCCAGAAATCCTTTGTCTCAGAACAAAGTGGAAGGATTCGATTACTGGCTGCTGGAGGACGACGGACTGTGAGGGGGGGGGGGGGGGGTAAAAATATAGAAACCATCTATCCCTTATTCTCAGAGAAAATCAAAAATCTTTAATGGGTATTTAGAAAAAAAATATTGATACAATTTATAACATTTTGCTCATGCACTTATTATTTCTACCAATAAAAAATTAAAAAAATATATGCTCTTCCATTATATATTATAGGAATAATTAAATTTAGTAAACAAAATAATAAAGATTACTGATGGAAAGGCTATTTCCTGATAGTTGCTATCTTCTGGTAACTTAATAATTTTATTATCTTTATAATTTTTATAACAATCTAATTAAATCATTTCAATCTGGAAAATTTATTTAATTGTTTATTTAAAAATATATAATCATTTTTCCAAATCAGTTTTTTTTTGTGGTATTATTCTAAAATTCGAATCATTATTAGGTTTACCTTTTGAAATTTAAAAGACCACTTGTAATTTTTATTGCATTGTTGATTTCACAGGGACCTTTTTTTCAGTATTAAAGTAAATTAAGAATGATTAGAGCTTATTAAAAGAAAGCGTGTCTTTGTCTCTCTTTAGCTCTTACACTATATTTTCATTATTTATTCACTAAGCAAAAAGCATCATCTTATAATACATAAATAAAATAAAAAAAAATGAATAAATCTATAAATAAGAATGCTAAGAGGCTTATTCCCTTTCAAGGGAAATCGCCCAGGGCCCTTTGAATTTAGACTAGGGAATTAAAGGTGAAAGATAAACCTTGGGTGTATAAAAATATGGAAAGAAATTTCCTCTAAAGTTAACAGAAAATCATCCTGCATCTTTTTTTTTTCCAAAAAATGGCCTTAAATTTTCACATTCTTTTAACATCTGTTAATTAGTAGATCTTAAATAACCTGTTTTTTTTTTTTTTTTTGTGTAAAAGAGAACATTTAAAGAAATACACTAATTTTGGTTGCCCAGGTTTGATTTTCTAATCAAAACAAATTCAGCTTGATCGATTTTTTACCTGAATAATTGAAGAAATTTTTATGATATTCTTATCATCTATTTTTTTTCTAAAAAATAAATTCAAAATATTATTTTCTTCATACTAAATGATAATATTTAAAATTATTCTTTAGGAGAAATAATAATTTTACTTGATTGGGAAATAATATCTCCCGTGGATAACCTGTATCTTTTGTATAATTGGAAAATTAGGAGAGCTACATGAAATTCAAAATCAACAATTTTCATAATGTTTTATCTGTTTTATTTAATATTAAAATTATTATTTTCTGATTTCATGAAAGTCTTCTTCTTCCATTAAACGAAACCAAAAACACAGTTAATCTTTTTACTTTTGAGTGGGATAGTAGTTATATTGATATTTTATGTTTTGATTCCTGTGGTAATTTGTCCACAGCTTAGAAGAACCTGACCATCTCCTGACAAGAATAAAGCTTAGACTTCGGCCGCCAAGTTCAGACGCTTCCTTTGGAGAAGAAAATAAAAAATCGCAGCTATTATTTTTTTCCTTATACGGTCCTTCTATGCTGACGTTTCTTCGTTAGTTCCAATAATCAGGGTGAGTTTTTTTTTAAATCTTTTTCATTTATAACAAAGAATATACTAATAAAATTATTGCACTTGTGAAATTGAATCAACAAATCCCTTCTTCATAAAACTAAAAATAAAATTAAAAAAATAAATAAATAAATAAAATAAAATAAAACACTTATTTTAAAATAGGAAAATTTTATTTCAATTTATACGTGTGCTGAAAAAAATAATAAAGAGGATTAAAAAGTATAAAAATTAAAATAAAAAAAATACATATATAAAATAAAAAATAAAAGTTTAAAATACACTAAAAGAGGAAAATAACTTTTTGCATATAAAATTGTTGTTCATGATAAAATATCAAAACGTGGGCGCTCATTGAATATTTTATTTAATTTCCGATTAAGTTTCAAGAGTTCCCACATTTTTATTTTTTATTAACAATATTATGCAAAAAGTTATTTTCCTATTTTAATGTATTAATGTATTAAAAGCGTTTATTTTTTAAATTTTTATTTTATACTTTGTAGTCTTTAATATCATATTGAAATAAAATTTTTCAAAATTTCTTGAATTGGCCACTAGAGGCGTTGCAATCATTGGAAATCCTGATTTATGAATTTTTATTTCCCTTTAAATGAGTTTTTATAAGAGAGAAAATAATTTTTTGTCAAACAAATATTGTTTAAAATGTTAGGACAATTTGGTACATGATTATTTTTTAATTTACTTAAGTTATTAGTAAAAGAAATATTTTGATTTCAGCTGAAGTTCATTTTTTTTTTGCCTCGTTTTAATTCATTGTGTTCTCATCGTATTAGGAATATATATATTTCAGCATATTCAGATCTCTAGGGAAAGATTGAAAAATTAACAAGAATATGTTGTCCAGACAGACAAAGCAAGTTAAATAAAAGCGTTTAAAAGAGGTCTTCTCCGTTCTCACAGTGACACGACAACTTAGTACATTTATTCATTTCCCTTCTATGTACAATATTTATACAAAGTTTCAACTATTTTAAAGAGAGTTTAAGAAGTAAGTTTATTCCAACAAATTAGAATTTAACTATTTTTATGGATAGCTTCTTTCCACTTTAACAAATAATTAACTTTAAAATTTGGTTAGACCAGATGATATTTTAAATGTTCAACTCAAATCGCCATTTTCCCCCATCTGTTGATTTTCGATTGATTTTTTATCCTTCAAATTTTCAAAAAAAGTAAATATTATTTCTCTTCATTTAAAGAACTTCGTTCTCATATCAAATTGTTTTATAATATTAGAAAATAAAAATGACCTCTGATGAGTAAGATTTTAATTATAAATTTATTTATAATTTTTTACTATCAGAATAAATTATACATATATAATACAAATATAGATAAATTATTCATTACATTTATAAATTGCCTTTACTTGAAAAATTTTTATCTTCACTTTCATGAAAATTGATCATTTGAAATAGATCCTTCGATAGCTCAGTTGGTAGAGCGGTGGACTGTAGAGGCTAAAAATATAGAAATCCATAGGTCGCTGGTTCAAATCCGGCTCGAAGGAAATTTTTTTTCTTAATTTTAAAATATAAATTTAATAATTAAATAATATAATAAATAAAAACAAATAGAAGAAAATATTTATTCTACCTTAAAAAAATTTGAGATCTATGAAATAATAAATATCCTGTCCTACTCACAAGTTGACAAAACCCTGGTCCTTTTCATATAATTAATTTGCTATCTTTTATTTATGTAATTTGTACTTTTTATTTATTTTATATATTAATATTTTGTTCAATAAATTAGATCATTCAATCCGAAGGGGAGCGTGCGTCCACATTTAGGTGGGAACAGATTTTAGTACGCCTATATGCCAAGAAATATAAAAGTCAAACAATCGATTGAATTATATATTAAATATATTCTATTCACATTACTACTAATTAATATATCCACCAAAAAATTTTTATATTATATCTTTTAGTATTTTTTCTTTTTCGCCATTGAAACGTCTTTAGACAAAAAAGAGTATTCGAATGCCAATTACCGTCCATATTTATTGATATCCAATCTATAAAATTTTATAGATCACATATGGAAGCGGACCATTGACCCTTTGATTATTAAATAAGAGGCTTGTCTCCTCTCCAAGAGATAGGGGTTATTTTAGCATTCATAAACTTGTACTTTTGCCTCTATCCAGAATTTCTATCTTTAAACAAAGAAAATAATTATATTCATAGTATCTAGGATTGTAATCTCCTAGTTTCAGCTACAGGAATCAACTAAGCAGATCACTTTTTTGCAAATAACGTAGGCAGTCACTATGACCTTTTTTCAGTGGCCCTGATTGCTCTTTAGAAAAAGAGAAAAGGCAAACCATTCTGTCCGATTTGATATTGTCTTTAGTCTTTTATATTCAATTTTTTTATTTTTGCTTTTTTTTTCTTTTTTGCTTTTGAATTATATGATTTCCTTTTACATGGAGAAGATAATAAAAAAACAATTTATTTTCCTAGTATTTTAGTATTTTAAAATTTATACACTTGAACAAGATTATACATATTTAATATATTGTAAATTATGGAAATTTTTTCATTTTTTTATTTATTTATTATAAAATAGATATAAGACAAAAGTATATAGTTTTTCTTTTATCATAAATTCGAAAACTTAATATCTTACGTATTTTATTTACGAAATCCTCCAAATATTTACACTCCGGTGGATTCTCTCTTTCTCTCTCTCTTCCCCTTTCTGTGTTTGTGTTACTTTAAAAATACATAAAGACAATTCGAGCCGGTTTAATAAAAATGTCCGAAGGGCCGAAGGCTGTCGCACCTGCAGGGCATTCGTATTTCATGCGGACAACCGGACGTCCCTTGGGGGCAGCCAAGAATTAACACCTGATGAATAAAAGAGGTACACGCCTAATCCTCGAAACCGACAAGCCATCAAAATAAACAAATCTTCAATTAATTATTAAAATCTCATAATTCGATATAACCGGATTTATAGCAGCTCAATTTTTAATAAATAAATTATTAGACATATTAAAAATGTTTTTTTTTTTTTTTATTTGAGATTGCCTTCTCTTTTCTGAGTTTGTGTACGTCTTATATATTGCCAAGTCTTCCCAGTGGAGGTAGCATCTTCATATCAGTGATGATATTTTTAACTTGAGTTAAATGGTCACATGATACTTACAGCCAAAATATACTCACAAAAAATGTTAAAAAAGTTAACTTGTATTAATCTCTGAGGATGATCCCAACCTAGGACCGAAACATCCCTCATGATCTAATAAATTATATTGGCCTTGTTATTTTTATATCTCTTCGTTTTTGTCTTTTTCTTTCTCCCTACAAATACCTGGCTGCCCTTTGCCTGCTTATCATTTTCAAAGAATTTATTGAATTATATTTGTTGGTAAATCCGAGAAAGAGTAAGGAGAGGCATTTAAAAAGAAAAGAGTAGAGGAGAAATATTGCAAAGGGAAAATTAGTATGAAGGATTAGGATTATCAACTCTGCTCCACACTCCTGATTTCTCTTTATTTTTTTTTATAAGCTAGACTAGGATTTTATCCTGAACCAGATATAGAAAAAATATTGGTTCGATTTTTTTTTCTTTTGAACTCACAAAGTTTTTTTTTTATTAAAGTGAGCAAATTATTCTCACCTATGAAATCCGACTTTTTTCAACCAAACAGTAGACAATGGATTTGGGTAATATTTCCAATAATGCTACTTTGAGTATAATACCAGTATAATAAATATATATTTAGAACTTTTTTGGCTGATCATACTCCTTTAAATATTTTGTACATATATTTTTTATCACATAGAATTCCATATTTGCAAATATCACTGAACAAAGAAAACAAAATCTTAAAACTATAACAGAAAATATGGAAAACATTTATGAATAAAAAAAAAAAGGAAATACAATATCACAGTTAATTGGAGACTAAAAAATAGACTAGACCTATTAAAATAGTTTGATATCAGAAAGAAATTTAATGTCTTTATTTTTAATATCGATCATCATCCTTACTTGCTGGTAAATTAGTACTTAGTATTAAATAAATTTTCCAGGTATTTATCAAAAAAAAAATTGCCTATTTCAGGGACCCAAACTCATGGTCCTCATTGGGTATGTCTCTAGTCTCTATGTCCATCCAAAAAATTAAAATTATTGGAAGAAAGAAACTCGACAGAACAGATGCTTAATTCAAAGGTGAAGGTGGGAGAGGTAAGAAAAGTAAACCCCAAAGAGAAAGAAGTAGCTACTATTGGGCAAATAGCTGAGAGGGGAAAAAGCATAGTAGAAATAGCCTTGCTGATAAAATTAATATGTACAGCACGATTAAAATTTTCTACTCTCAACACATGAAATCGAAGGAAATGTTCGATATTAATTTATTTCTTATTTATAATCATATTTCCTATCCAATCAACATTTTTTTTTTTTTTAGATAGATGAATGGAAAAGCTTTATAAAAAAGAAAGGAGGGATGGGTGAGTTGTGGAACTTTAAAACCAAAACAAAAAAATGTGATGTGACAAATAACACAATTGTCTCTAACCTGATTGGGTAAGAGAAAGTAATATGATATGCTGTCACACCAGATTTTTTGTGTTGATATATTTTTCTCTATTGGAATATGTCAGCTTCCAAGTGTTAAATAATGGCAACACCAATTTTTGCATTCCAAATTTATTCCACGGAAAATATTTTTTTTTTCGGTATCCCAGACCATATAGACATTAAACAATTCATGTATTAACTTATTACGATATAAATGATTGAGGCATATTTATTTATACTAATTAGTATAAATAGATTTTCATCAGAATCCTTAGTATCCGAACCCACACCCCTTGGCTTTGAAGGTTATCACTATTAACAATGTCATTATCTTTAACCTCTCGGCCACAGGGGGTAAGAGGAAAATATTTATAAATATTGTATAAAAAAAAAATTAAATAGACAATTAAATCTCGTTTATTCTCAAAAGAATTAAAAATATTTATATTTTGTTACCTAGACAACGAGTTGTCCTATCTTTTCTTTGGGATTCTTAAAAATCTAAATTGAGAGCCCCACACTATTTTGAGATCAAAAAGAATTAATTGATCTTAAAGATAATCCTATATTTATTATTTATATGAACAGCAATTTAATTAATACAGATATCATAATTTAAGAGAAAATCACAAAAAATATACAAGAGTAAAGTGAACCCCTTTCTTTTTCGGGTGGGATAAGGGTTAATACATTTCAAATATTCTTTTCCAATCCTTTATTTTCTTTATATAATTTTATCTCTTTTTTTAAATAAAATAAGTTGGCTTTTTGCCAAATACGTATTTCTAGAGAGCCCAAGGTGCCTAGGCCAATCAGAGTCCAATCTAGTAGAAGGGAGGGGGGCGCAGCCTGTGACCGAGTCTAAGCCTCAATTGGCGCCAAAATTTGCTGTGTCTTCATTAGCTTAGCTCAGTTGAGCGTCGGCTCTGACAGAAGAAGCACATCTTTCGTCAAAATTTTCAATTATTTATTCTTCTCTTCCTAAACAACATGGCTTCCCTTGATGGCGGACCTCTCTGCGCTTCGCTCCTTAAAAAAATGGCATTTCTTCCAAACTTTAAGGCAATTTTAGGTAAATTTAATTTTACTCAATATATTAATAATTTATTTAAAGCATAAAGATAGTTCATTGACAAAAATTTACTCTTTACCTTATGTTATATATGTACACGTAATTATTGCAAGCCAATACAGGATTAGAACAAAATATTAATTAGGCCTATATAATAGAATATATTAAAAGACAGATATTAAATGAGACTAAATATAATTAACTAGCTTTCACTGTGATTTAATTAACACTATTAGCTAATTAGCTAATGAATGTGGGGCTGGGATTGTGAATTGCCAAATTATTATTTCTATGATTAAAATTTGGAATCCTTTTTTACTTTTACTTATTTTAATATGATTATTATTATTATTATTTAAAAAAAAATTTTTATTGGATTCAATATTTGATTTTATTCCCGATTCTCTTGAATGCCTCAGTAGGCAGGTCTGGACCAGTTTGTCGGAGAGTCCTGCGCATTAACTAGTATAGGCTGAATTTACAAAGCATAGATTTCTCACCTCATTATTATATTATTATTTATTATTATTGGATTTGAACTTATAAATTTAATGATATGGAAAAAAAGATAATCAAATCGTATATATTCATCTTTACATTTTAACTGTTTCATTATCCTTTTGATTAAAACTTTTTCTTAAAACTTATATTATTTGAAACTTTCAACAAGGAAAGACAGAAATAGAACCAAATAGAAGCAGGCGTAGTTTTCCACTCCTCTCTAGAAACTAGGAAGATGAATGGTGTCGTTATGATTGTTTGGAAGGTTTATGGAGTGACCATTTTTTAGCGCATTTTTCGAATAGAAAAGCCTTATATACTGTATCAAGTATCAGAGGGAGTAATTATCATCCTCAAGATAATATAAAAATTTTTTTTGCATTTTACCTCAAAAAATCCGGCGAAACGGCCTTACTAAATGTAATGAAAATTGTGTGATGTGCTGTCATGTCACACCAGGGTTATTGCGTCGACCTAGCTGGTTCACAATTTTAATTTACCCTTCATTTTTAAAGATTTATCGTTTGTATGTATTAATCATTTGTCAATATTATAAAAAATTTTTTAAATTAAATTATGAAAGGTTTCGGAGTAAAGAAAAAACCAGCCGCTTTTCTCAGGTTCTCTTTACATTACTTTATTCGGCAAATTTTTCGGCCAACATCACGTCGGCACCAGTGCCACAATCCACAATATACAATACAAGCAAGATTTTAAAAAAATTATGTATTAATAAATAATTTGCATTCATACTTACGTGATCACACTTAGTGGACCTGCGACCGTTTTGTATCGTTAATAAATATAGTGTGTATCATTTAAAGGTTTAAATGGCCCCAGATGCCGAAGATATTTTAAAAAATTCTTCCTTATTATAAAACATAGGATCCCCCCCTCCCCCATCTGGCCGAGAGGTTAAAGATACTGAGATTATCAATATTGATAACTTTAAAAGCCAAGGAGTGTGGGTTCAGATTCCAGGCAGTTCGATAAAAATTTATTTAAATCAATTGGATACCAATCGATATAAAATATATATAAAATAAAAAAGTACATCTAAGGCCGATTTTATTGGAAAGGTTCGAAGTTCATGCGACGTTAGAACTTAGCTTAAATATAAAGTTTCAGCTTCGAGCCTCTTTTTGTTTTTGAGAAATCTTGTTCACAGACAGATGATTTTGCGAGAACCATTTTTTTTTTTAGTTTCATGGGATTCAAAACGTGTATTTTCATTGAAATCTCAATATCACAATGCTTTCTCACTATATATTACATATATAGATAACAGAAAGTAAAATTAGTTTTTTTTTTTTTTTTTTTTTTTTTTTTTTTTTTTTGGAGGGTAATAAAGAAACGCTGAAAATTGTTTTAATAGTTTTAGTTTACATGTAAACATGAAAATTCTGAATTTATCAGTTTTATGATAATAATATAGAAAATAATAATGATCAGTTTAGTAATAAAAATTTGGAATTATAAATCGAAAAAAAAAAAAAAAATACTAAAAGAATCATATAAAATTATCATAATATTATTAATCATTTTAAATAAAGTAGGTAGCCTGTACACAATTTTATAATATATTTTTTATTTTTAGGGATTATTCGTTTTTTTTTTTTTTTTTTCTGAGGGAAAAGCCTTAAATTAAAGGCTTAAAAACCCTCAATCCTAACAAAAAAAAATCATTCCC
>JAAAKE020082356.1:0-45787 GCA_010014785.2 Anisolabis maritima | reverse complement strand
TATATGTTACATAAAGGGGCATAAGAATTTTAGAAAGGCTTAGGTGGGGCATGGCACAAAAAAGGTTGGGAAACACTGCGCTAGATCACAACTTGTTAAACTTGATGGTAATCAGTCCTACCAATATTCATAACAATTCGTTGAGTGTTAACGGATTTATTGTAAAAAAAAAATGAAAATAAAATTGGACATAAGATAATAAACATACTTCATCATAGAGAGAAAAGTCTGAAATTTTATTTAATTTCTTTGACTTTTTTTCATATTCAATTAAAGAAAGGGTATTTATTTATCCAAACAACATAGCCTAAAAATAACAACAATAAAAATCAACATGGCATAACTTGCATACTCGATAGGGTTGTAAAGAGGCCATCTTATATTCCCAGATGTTATGATTAGATAGATATGGCTAAAAAGTGCGGGAAAGTGTTGAAACTTTATTGCCTATTTTTATATTCAACGTTCCAATTTTAAATATCATATTACCTTCTAAAATAGATTTATTACAATTTTTTTTTTTAGTTTTTAATTTTTATCTTATTAAAGCCATTAATTAAAGAGATATTTTAATTGAATCTGGACATCTTATAATCAATTTTTAAAACATTTTTCGATGAGCTAAAAATAAGAAATTTTGCACATAGGCTTAGTTCCGATGATAGTGACTGGATTAAAAAAACCTATTGAAGGGTAATAAAAAATTCATAAAATAATTAGAATCGCCAGTGATTGCAAAGCTTCTTTCTAGTGGCCATGACGAGGAGCTCTGATTTTTGGGTCTGCAAATTGATATCAAATAATGAAATAAAATAATGCTTATTGATTTCTCCCACCCTCTCATCAAAATTTAACCCATTTGACTATTTCATATAATTGAGAATGAAAAACTTTTGGTTTAATTTGTGTTTTAAAGTAAATAGGTCTTTTTAGGTGTGGTGCGGATCTCATGTCTTAGAAAACAACATCAACTGATAGGGCCGCATTTTTGTTATGTAAGTATAAATACAAAATGGACAATATCTATGTGAGTACTTAGCTGAATTTATTAATATATTGAGAAGATGGTTTAATGTTTTTGAAGTTAGAAAATCGAATTATTTTTTATGTAGATACACTTTTTAAAAGATCAAAATCGAGAAGGGGCAGACTCATCTTGTTAAAATTAATTCATTATTCTTTTTTGCTATGTTTTTTAAAGCACAAACTTAATTTTTGTAAATATTCCTTTCCCTTAAATATTAATAATAATATAAATATCAAGATTAGCGCCTTAACTTTTGAAACTTTTTCAAAAAGAAAAAAGAATATTGGCATATTTCAAAATATATCATATAAAAATAATGTAGCTCTTTATAAAGAATAATGACAAAATCCGAAATGTAAGGTTCTCTTTTCAAAAAATTTTCGAAAATTATTTTTATATAATTTATGACACTCTTGGTCAAATATCAACTTTAATTCTGCCCAAAAAGAGAAAATGAGACAGTATAACTCTAAATGTTATTAAATTAAATTTTTATAATTTAAAAGAAACATAAATGGTCTCTAGCCAGGCAAACGAAATACTTTTCTGACACTTTGCCACAATAAAATATAGCACATTTTAGTTAGGTAAAGAATAGCAAATTTTTTAGTTTGCTGGTTTTCTTCCAATGCCGGGATATGTATTATTAGCTATAATATAATTAAGATTAATTACATTATATCATTTTAAATAAAATTATTTTCTCGTTTATTGTTTTACTTAATTTTTTTTCTAAGAGATGGTATTTGGTTTAATAGTGAAAGTATCTAATAATTTTATCCAGTAATTTATGATGGGAAGGATGGTTCAGGACTTGCATAATCTCTCCTCCCTCAATTAATTCCCCAAATTACAAAATTTATTTTAAAAAATTATTTTATTTATTACTAATATTATTTTTGCATATGTATTAATTAAATTTTATTCTTCTCATATAGGCCTATTATCTAGTCTAAGTTCAGGCCGTCCATAACCCCTCCCCTATGCCACTGATTTAATCGGTATATATCGGTGACATCTTGTAGTTTTTCTGAAAAAAAAAAAAATAAAATAAAATAAAATAAAAATAAATAAATAAATAAATGTTAGTGTGCTATTTTCGGAATAAGCGAGGTGCAGTAAAGAAATGGCGATAAGAGAAACCAGCAGCGTCTCAAGGATCTAGCTGGCGTTATAGAGCGAGGAAGTAAAGAGCATGGTATAATCTTTCCTTGTAATTGGGTGATTGTACCTTGTGATATTCTTAGTACACTGTTTTAGAGTAGGGTTAAGATTTCTAAGATTTCCGAAAATGCCCCGCCTGTAAGTTTTATAAAAAACAGATGTTTAAAAACGGGGATGTTTACTAACAACTATCTTGTCCATTTGATGCAATCAGCGATCAAAAATAATCAAAAATAAGACAAAGTTAAGGTCAGGCAATAGTGAAAGGAAGGGGAGGCGAAGACATCGTATGTACTTTATTTAACTCCTAAATTTCTAATGAAAGAGGGATTATCAAAAATGTATTATTTTCTAAGTTACATTTGATATTTCATAAATAGAAAAATAATAAGGATTCATAATTTATTAAATATACAGAAGCAACACAACTCTAGGCCAAATTTTTATAATTTTTCAAATTAATGCGCGGGCTCTTACACTCAAAATATTTTAAGAGTTTCTTAGTGAACCTATCTGGCAACATTTTATTTGTTCAAAAAAAATTTTTTTCGATCCATTCTAATTACAATAATAGTGGCTTTTTATGAATGCAAATAATAAATCAAGAGTAGTTGAGTTGCTATTTTTTGATTTTTCTCCTCCGTTCATTGGACAATTTTTTCTTCTAAAATTTTTTTTTTTGGGAAAATTCTTTCTCATGTCGTCAAATTTTTCACTCGCGCACCTCTATCTGTGATATATAATTTACAAACATTAAATATAAAAAATGTGATTTCACTTTCTTGTCTGGAAGTCTCTATTTATAAATAACCATTTCATTTCTTGGACTGTCCTGTGTTTTATGTAAAATATTCGGCAAAATAGTTATGCTCAAGTCGAATATTAACTTGGTGTTATAATTTTATTTATATTATGACATTCTATTCAAAGTTCTAACTAGAAATGTCTCGATTTAAAAGTATATTCAACCCCGGTGGAAAAACAAAAAAGGAAAAGGAAAAATTAAACTTGGTAAAAAAGAACCACATATCGGACTTAGAAAAATTAGAAAAAAGAAACGCAAAAAAAAGTAACATTCATTTGAAAAAGTTAAATGTCCTGGTTTGAGAAGAAGATATAGTGAGTAAGCTAACTAACCCTATACTCTATTTAAAATTATTTTAGTATTGGTGAAGTGGGAGGGCCTAGGGCTGACGATATATCAATCAAAGTGCTACGGTAACTACCCATGCTGCCAGTCACAAAAACACTGCTCACTCCCGTTGCGAACATTGGCACTGCAGTCCGCCCTTCCCATCCACCAATCCAGTACTAAAGAAATTTTAAATATAGTATAACTAATGCCGAAACGATAGCTGTTGATGAAATAAATATCTTGGCTGTGTTCTCACCTCTCATAATATAAACTCTACTTTTCCAGTGTACATCTATGAATCGCCTATTGTTTTGAATTTTAGATTATTGTTTAGTTTATGTAGTGATAAGAATCCGTATAGTGGCGACATCAAATAATGTGTCTAAAAAGTGTTTCCTATTTAAGAAATGTTTCTTGCTTAAATATTGCAAATTACTCAAAGATGGAACGAGAATGTTGCCTTGGAATGCTGAGTCGACGTTACCCTCTCCTTCCTTAGCTGCTTCTGGTCCAAAGACACAAAGCTAGGCTTACAGATGCTACAGTCAGGCTACCAAAATATAGATAAGGCCGTTCCGCAGCCCCGTGATACATCGCAGCCGGTTGCTCGCCTGTTAAAACAAAGAAAATAAACTATTTCTCATCCTCAAATGCTTTTAATTAAATGATAATCTTAAATATAGTATATATATGTATATGGTATAGTGTTTTATTGCCATTTCTTGCATTGGTAACTAGGTGAGGATATGATGCGTCGGGGTGGTATATTCTTTTTTTATAGTATCGAGGCAATAACCAATAGAAGGCTCTTCAAATATGGAAGCTTCGAAAAGTTCGAAGTTGGCAAAATTTCCTCGATAGAGCTATCTCTTAGTTAGGAGCGTTCGGACATATCGTCTTATATAATTCCCCAGATCTTTGTTTTAATACAAAGTGATAATGGTGGAATGACTCATATCATGTGGCATGACCCCCTCTAGACAACATCCATAAAGTAATTTATGCAATGTGAGCACGAATAGTCTTGTCACATTTGACAATCTGTAGGGCTATATCATAATTGTCAGGAGCTTTGCCATTTTTTTTAGACAGTCAATAGCGTCACTAATTTCTTGTAATGGTGGAGGGAGTCTAGTTCATGTAAAATAAGTAGTTGTTTTATCTCTTGTATTGGTTCTACACTCTGCTATCCGAAGAGTAAAGTTCAGAATAATACTCTATCCAGCGATTTAGTTGAGTAGCCCTATCTTTTATAAATTCTCTTGACTTGGTTTTTAGTTTGGCATTCTTGATAAGGACCTAACACTCTCCTGTGTCAGAACATTTTTGTAAGTACTTATAAATATTTTGACAGTATTCATTTGGGTTGAGTTGTTGTATTTCATCTCCGTAGCTCTCTTAGCCCCAAGAAGAGGCTGGAGAACGGCTCAATGAAGTTCATTCCATCTACAGAAAGATTTTAGAGTTGTAAACAATACATTACAATATATAAAAAAAACACTTAATTCATATTTTTTCATAAAATTAGAGAAGAGATCCTGAGCTTCATTATTAAAGACCAGATAAAACAAGCACAAAAAAATAAAATATTTAAGCGCTTAACAAATCATAAAAATTTTGTGTATACCAAAAAGCTCTAAAAATTGATAAAAAAACAAAAACAAATTTAACAATTTTATATATATATATATATATATATATCTTTTTGAAAATTTTTGAAGATTAAAAGATTAAAAAGGAGAAAGCAAAATTAACTACATAAACATATTACTGTATAATTATAAAAGGCGTTATTCACCACTTTCCTCGAATAATGAAAAAAAGAGTAAATTAATTGATTTTATTGTTTATCACCGTTAAGGACATGGACCCGAATGCTGGCTGGGTTGGCATTACTCGGGTCACAAGTGTAGAGTCCCGAATCAGTCTGGATGGCTTTCTGGATAAGAAGTCTGCTTGTTGTAGTTGGTCCCTTTTCGGTGACCAGGCTGATTCCTCCTCGAGGCGAATCGAAATTAATCACCTATAAATATTATAAATTTATAATTACAAAAGGAATTATTGATTAATTTCCTAGAATAATGGATGAGAGAATCAAATGATTTTATTATTTATAATCAAATATAATTGATATGAATAAAAAAATACTGAATTTAGCAATGTACCCAAATGTAAAAAAAAACTGGATTGTGACGTAACGGGCCTGAGACAGGTCTAGGTCCAATATATAGAAACTTATGTAAAATAAAAAAATTCTTTAACAAAAAGAATTCCCCATAATTGAACGCTTAAGCTCTTAGTACCTAGAGTCCGAACGTCATTCGAGTTCTTTTTTAATTGGCAAGAAGAATCAATAATAGAGACCTTTGCACTTATATATAAGACCTAAAGATAGTCATTCGTAAAAAATAGGCTCCACCAAACAGAAACACCCTAAATATAATTTCCCAAAGATGAGACAATGCGCAATCGATTTCTCGCATCCAAATTAGTGAATAAAAACAATTTCATCAAAATCGTTAGAGCTGTTTTCGAGAAAAAATTTACATAAAAATTATATATAGATACCAAGATATATACAAGATTAGCTTGTTTAATAGTAAATTTCATAAAATTTGAATTAAGACAGTTTTTATTCATTGAGATAGTTTTTAATGAAATGCACTCAAAAACATAAAGAACATCCAAAAATTTAGGATAACCTGTGACGGCACACAACAAGGAGAGGAATGACTAATGCAAGCAAGGGTTTTCCTACAAGTAACGGAATTCCCGTAGGTCCTTAGCCGTGGAGGTCGGCGATGGGGTCCAGTAGCAGGTATGAGCCATTTCTGTTAAACCGATACTCCAGGAAGGTAACTTTGGGGACCTCGAAGATGCATTTATTGGGGTTGATCAATACCCCGTAGTCTTCCAGGCGTTTGATTAGTTGACGAAGATGCTCTTTGTGTTCCACGGGGCTGGCAGAGTATACCAGGATGTCGTCTATGAAGGTGAAACAGAAGGAAAGATCGCGAAGCACCTCGTCAATGAAATGCTGGAACATCTGTGCCGCGTTCAGCAAGCCAAATGACATGAACGGAAATTCAAACTCACTGAATGGTGTAGTAAGTGCCGACTTCGGGACATCTTCGGGGTTGATGGATTAAGGTATGGTCGTAAGTGCGCACGAGGATAATTGTGGAAAAAACGTTGCATCCAGAGAAATTTATCCTCAACAGCCTCTTCAAGAGCAACCACTCCAGTCACAACCGCAACCTGTGGTGGCCTTCCTATCAGCCCAACGCCAGCAACAACGTCAAGCCAACCCCGAACAGTTCACCGGAAAGTCGCCCCGCCCGAAACTCCCTCACGACGCGACAAGGAGCGAAGCTTCGTCCACGAGGCCCTTAAAGACTCCACTCACACCTGCCTCCGGGGAAGATGTGCTGTGCAGCGTCCCTGAACGACCATATCCGGGCCGCACCGAGAAGGTGCAGGTCCATCGTACGCGGACTCTCTCAATAGACCGGCATTTTTCGTCGCCGATGAAGAGACTCCCTAAGCACGATGAATGGCAGACAAAGCGCGTTCAGCTACACTCAATAAGGGGATCAGAAAAGGCCAATCTTCCGAGCCACTTACTCCATCGCCAACCGCCAAGGTTCAGAGGAGGTCAACGAAATCCAGGCGCCGGATACATTTTCCAGAAGTGCTCCTGTCATATATTATTTGACCACGCGTGGGGTGGTGTGACGGCACAAAACAAGGGGAGAATTTCCCAGAAATGACTAATGCAAACAACGGTTTTCCTACAAGTAACGGAATTCCCGTAGGTCCTCAAAAGCATTATAGAACAAAAGCCCCCTGGAGGTTAAAAAATGACAAAGCACAGCGCGTGCCTCCCTGGGACAACTCTACGAGACAGACCAATTTTTAGACATAAAAACCCTTTAGATATTGATTCAAAAATCCTGCTACTATATGACATTAGAGGACATGAGGCAGCACACCGAATCTACAGTCAATGTCGAATAAAAACTCCTCCGAATAGTCGCCGTACATCTCCAAAGTGGAAATTATAGTTACAATCTGAGTCGACTGTCTTGTTATCGAGGACCTCAATGTCTGCTTAATCTCAAGAATGAAAAACCATCAACATGACGCCGTCAAGAGGATCGCCGAGGATCCTAACACCAAAATATTTAGCAAACTGTACCCTGCACAATAAGTAAAGTTTGATCTCGTTTTCTGGTTGAGATCGTCCATCTCTCATGGATTCAATAACCCAAATACTTGGATGAGGATCTTTAACATCTTTCAAAATTTTAATTAATGTTTTATAATCTTTCCTTAAAGGATTTCCAGATGTAACTAAATCAGTTTTTGATGTAAATTTGAGTTGAAATCATGAAAAAGAATATACATGTATATACTTTAGATTTAGGATCAACAATTTTTTTAGAATCATAAAAATTTCTAATCTTTTAATAATAATTGTAATTAAGAGCTCAACTTCGGGCGCGAATGTGTCAACTTGGTGATACCTAAATATTTTTCTTAATATTATAACAATATGCATATCACGTATTACAACATTTTGAGTATAAAGTCGATTTCATCAAAAATTTTTTATAAGGTTTATGATAGCACGACAATAAAACATGCCGAAACGTCTATAAAAAAAGAATTTTTTAATAGCTGCTAATCACCAACATCCTCCGTTAACTCTTTTAATAAAATTAGTAAGTCTCTTCTTCTTAAGTATTGAATGCTTTTAATATTAGAAGTTATGAGAGAAAATTCGTGTTAACATTTGAATTAGTACTTCAGTTTAAAAAAAAAACATTGGAACCTTTGACTTTTAATTAAACTAATTTCATATTAATTTGAATAAAATTTTCTTCGAATGATTCATTTCAATTGGAATATTTAAATCTTTAATTTAGTCCTGATTTATCATATTTCTACCAATTACTTTTAATTAATTCGATATCAAGCTTGAGAGTATTGGAATGAAGAAAATGAGGGCTGTCTTCATGTTGTTGGAAAAATATTGATAATAATATTGAAGAAATGAATACATGCAAACAGTCTTAAGCAAAATGAACCATCCAGATTGTTAAGTCAATATATAAAACATAAATATAAATAAAACATATACATATTCGAATAATAATATTTATAAGAATGTATATAGGCAAACTAAGCAGCTCTTACGAGTTTAAGATTTTTAGGTGACTATACAAGGCTGGTGAGTATAGATGGAATTCGGTTAAATTTACATCTGCAAACCACCATTTTATCAATCGGTTAGAATTACTAAATTAACCACTTAAAGGATGATTTTATATGCAATGGAAACAATGATATTGTGGACATGATATTTCAAAATTTAAGGAAAACTGATCCCATTGCACAGATCATTCTGTAGGTGGTAGTTAACCTATTCTAACAAATGACAAATTGGAGGTAGGGATTGGGAGTTCAAACTTCTTTGGACGAAATCTAAAAAAAAAATACATATATAAATAAAAATATAATAGAGGGATATATAGTATTAAATCAAATTTTGAACGCTGATAAAAATTATTATTTTATATTCTATGGAATTTATTTTAAACTAGAGCTAAAAATTATTTATTATTAGGATGATCCTTTTCAAATATAACTGTTCATAATTTCTTTTATTATTAATCGATAACAAATTTGTTTCAAATACAAATTATTTTAAAAAAAATGAAGCCATATTGAATGATCTTTATCCATAATGAAATAAGTTTTTTTTATTTTATAAACTCACCCCCGAAAAAATTTTCTGGCTACGGTCCTGTGACGAATCAACCGGCACTATTCAAGCTTGCTTCAAAAGAGTTCTGCGTATGAAAAACTCAATCTCATGTTGCGGAAAAATGGAAATGGTTTTCATCAATCAAGGATTCCGCTAAGTCTAAATAACTTACCCTTTGAAATTAAAGGGTGTGTTTCCTATTAATAATCCTTCTACCAAGTTGATGCATGTATTAAAACGACTCTTTTCAGGGCCCATATTGATTTTAATTTCCACAAGGTATACTGCTTAATAAAAAATAAAAATCTTTTAAAATATATTTAAAATAAAGAAAACAGAAAATATTTTCGAGCACCTGTCTGTTTTCAATCACAAATTCTTTAAGTTCTTTTAGTAAAAATAAATATGAATGGTTATTGCCAAACTAATATAAAAAGTTATAAAATTTATCGTGTATATCTATCAATATATGCCCCACATGGTATATCTATTGCTTCCAAATTTGTAATATAAAGAAAAATTACATGTCACCACAATGATTTAAATTGGAGTGACGACAGCTTTTGATTCAAGAGATAGATCCTTTCTATGCCAAAAAAGGAGAAAAAAAAAATTGTTTTCCACGAAAATCCAAGAGGTCGAGGTTGTCAAACCCCATGCCCTAGATGCATGATCGCTTGAAAGTGGGCCTCATATCTAGAACTATATAACTTAAGCAAGTTTAACAACGTATATGTCGCAAAAATTCTGGATTAAATTTTTTGTCTTAGTATTCACAAATATTATTACGAATTACTCGAATTTGTTTTCGTATTCCCAAATTCTGAATTTTATGTTTTGGAAATATCTTAATAAGCACATTAATCTCTTATGAAGGATCTAACAAAAACGTGTCTTTCATAATGCCTTTCAGATAAATTTGTAAATTTTTGTCCTTTAGGCAATTTGTAAATTTTGAAAAAAAAAAAAAAAAAAGAGCTAGCTAGCTTACTTTAGATTTACTGACCTCTCGGTTATGACTCCACAACATGATCGGTGGCGGTTCGGGTGCGAAACGCACTGAGCAGGTCAAATTTATCGTGCTGTCTTTGTTGATAAACACTTCTGGTCCACCCAAGATTTCAGTAATCGGTTCTAAGAAGAAAATACAAAAATTCGATTTTAGAAAAATTTAAAAGATTTTATTGTCAAATAAACTAGTAGTGTGGCCACTACAAAACCGATCGTCAAATTCTTTCATAGAGGTTGCATCAATCTGAGAGATGTTAAGAATTTTTCGCAAAATTGTGAAATGTTATGTCATATGAAAACAAGTTTAAAGTATCTGACGTCGAAATACTTGAGCGCATTTTTACTTTCCCTTACCTATATATGAAAATTATAGTAAGAATAGTATTGCGATCGCAAAAATTCATTCTTGAAAATACACGCTCTCAGGAGTCCAAAATATTGATCCCGAAAATTGTCTGTCCTCATATGAACAAAATATCTCCCAACATATCTGAATTCTGCCGACCCAAACAAAATATTAGATAGATATTATAAGGTTTTTTTTTTTAAATTTTTTATATAATTTTATTGAATTTAATATAAATAGGGCAAAATAAATTTTAAAAGTTTCAAAAAAAAAAAAAAGAAATTTTCTTTCTCTTCCTTCTATTTTCTTTTTATTCATAATCAAGACTATGGCCATGTGTTAGATCCAAAATCTCCTCTCTCTATCTCGGTCCCTGAAATAGGCGCTCCGAGATTCATCATCAAAAATGCGGTCTGTGCTTACCACAGAATCTGCAACCCTAACTATTCTCTGGCAGCTAAGGTGACTTCGGCATCTAAGGGCTGCAACGAAACGTTCTGAAAACATTATTTGCCTTGGGGACAGCTGACCCTCCACAATGAATCTAACAAGACACCTACCGGTGAACATCTCGGCAGAAACATTCTTCTTCACACTCTTTGGATTTTTTCTACAATGATCATTCCTCCGAAGAACGAACCGTCTCCCCTGCCCTCCTTAATAGAGTGAAGTCAATCAGGTTTTTTTTTTATTATTATATTTTTTCATATTTTTTATAAACCAGTCCAGTCCCTCTTAAAAAATTTGAAAATACCCTAATATTTCAAAAAGCACCAATTAACTTAATTTTATTATTGTAAAATTTGTCAATTGGCAACTATTGGGTCACAGTGTTGTCTCTGATTGAAAAATTATACTTGGCAACATTAGGTATATTTTCATTTTTTTTTTAATTATAAAATTTATACAATTAACAAATTTCTATTGTTAGTTATTAAAACAAGCATTGACTTTAATTTAAGAATCTTAAAACTATTCTAACTTTATAAAATGTATTTTTGGCTTTTTTTTGTTTAAATTCTTTATTAAATTGTCAACCCATTGGGTCACTTGCCTTACTCGAGAGAAGCGGTAGAGGTTCAAAAAAACCAAGCCAACCTAACGAACCAAGAGAAGTAGAACAACCACCTAAATTCGTTTACGGTATAAAAAATATCAAGCCACTAACAGAAATTCTTATTTCTAACACCCAAGGGGAAATGCAATTAAAGGGCCTAAAAACATATTCAGAAATTATAAAATTTTTGAAAGACAAAAATATATAATTCCATACCTACCAACTCAAAGGGGAGAGAGAGTTTAAAGTATTTATAAATAAAACTCAAACACACCATCAACAAACAAGAATTAAAAGAAGAATATATTGACCAATGTGAGGTATTTGAAAAGACCGAATGTTGTTTTTTTTTTTGTAAAATTCATGATATTTATATAGGTTTCGGTTGTTTAGGAAAATGACTATTTTATTATGAAAAGGCTTATTTAAAAATTGAAATCATACCTTGGTAAATCTCGAACTTTGCTATCTTTTTTAGTTTTAAGTATCTAGTTTTGCCTATTTCACAATTTAAGGCCTGTTGTCTCTAATTTTTTTGTAAAAATTAACCTCAAGATAGACAAAATTGAAATTTAAAAAACAAACTGTAAAAATATAAATAATTACATTTAAATATATTTATTTAACTATAATAGTTTTAAAATATTATTTATATTGTGTTATATATTAAATTAATATATTTTTCTTTATATTTAAATGTAACTATTTTTTTTAAGAAGTTTGGTTTTTCAATTTCAATTTTGTTATGGCACATCTACTCCTTCTTTATCCAACATCAGTTTTTGGGTAAATAAACGTGGTCGAACCTGCATCAAAGATGAATCACGCAGTGAGTGCCCGAAAACTGCTACCAATTAAGTGCTAGATATTGTGATTAGAGACCGCGTTTGAATTTGAGTGATATTGTAGGGATGGTAGGCATCTTAGAAGAACGGATGTTCTTGCATAATGTATTGGCTTAAGAAAGCTGTCTGCGCTTTGGGTGCCGCTGTTGCTGACTGTGGAGAACAAACGGCTGCGTATGACAATCCAAAAGAATTTTTGCGTCGATATGTGACCGTTAATGAAATATGGATTCACCACTACATGCCCGAAACGAACCACAGTCTAAGCAATGGATTGCACCGGGTGAGCTGGCCTCTAAAGAAGAAAAGTGTAGGGAAGGTCATGACCACCATTATTAAATATATTATAAAGGTATCATCTACACAGATGGGAAAGGGAAAAACGATCACTTCGACTCAATGGGCTGATTCGACAAAGAATTAAAGAAAAACGATCCCATTTGGCAAAGAAAAGTGCTGTTTCGTCACAACAATGAGCCATCCCATACAGCCGCAATGGCTACCGCAAAAATGAATGAATTACGGTTGATTCCGCATCTCCCCCTTCCCCCCATTCTAACCAAATTTGGTCTCATGTGATTTTTTTTATATCTAAAAATTGGCTCGGAAGAAAGAAATTCACTTCAAATGAAGAGATAATCGCTGCAACGAAGAGCACTTTTGCCGAGTTTCAGTCATCGTACTTTTTGGAAGGCTTGAAAAAATTGGAGGACCGCTGGACTAAATGAATTGATTTGAAAGGGGTTTGTGTAGAAAAATAAAGTGAAAAAAATAAAAAATTGTTTTTTTATTTCGAAATTAAGACACTTTTCAATTCTTCCTCGTATTTTGATTTTTACAAAAAAACAAACAACATTCGGTCTCTCCAACCAACCCATATTGGTCAATATATTCTTTTTAATTCTGTAGATTAGGTATTTGCTGGACATTTAAACAGGAACTACTCGAGAAAGTCAGCCATTTTTTTTGCTCTTTCTCACCAGCTCATTTTATTGCAAATATTTCGATCACTATACAGCAAATGACCATCTTCAGTGCAGATGATGAGATTTTTGAGAAATTGTCAGATAAATGAAAAATATATTATCATAATTAATGTACATGTGCATAGGTTTCAAGTCTTGTTTTTTGCATCACAAATTCAATGCTTTCTTTTGAAAACTTTCCGCTTTTGGGAAAGAGAACATAAATTTAAATTAAATTATTTAAATAAATTTTATCGCTCAGGAGGGAAAACGAACCACTGACTTCTGGAACATGAAGCGAGACCTCTACCTCTTCTCAAAGAGACAGGATCTATTTAAAACTTTAGTTTACTCTAATTTTAAAATGAATAAAGTAGTGTAGAATGATCTATCCTCACATTTTTTTTAGCATGTACAGCTTACTCTTTTTTATAGCTAATTGTATTTTTAGTTTAGACTTTTTATTTGTATCTTCTTATTTTGGTTTCAATAATTAGTTTTTTTTTTGTCTTTTTTTTCAGGCCTTCATTCCTTAGAGGGCGCGCCCCACAAGTTGAAACACTGCTTTAAATTTTCTCTCAGGGAAGAGTTTTTTAAAAAGCAAAAATAAAATAATAAATTTAAAAAATAAATTGTATTATTTAATTAACTCAAAAAAATTACGTATTGAAATTAAAAAGAAATTTATGTTATCTGCTTGCTATAATTAAACCATTCGCTTTGTTTGAATGTGGTATTCTTTGTAATATTTGAATAAATAAATGCCTAAATGAATGCTGGTTGCAGCAATTAGAATAAAGAAATAAATTTATTTCATAAGTTGATAAAATAAATTTACTTGTTTCCCATTTGGGAATTTAATTATAATCATAAAAAAGAAACAAATCAAATCGTCAAAAATTGACATGATAAAATTTATAATAAAATGAAAGTTAAAATAGTATAAATGTTGATATCAGTCCAAGTATATGGCTGATAGAAATCCTCCTGGTATTGTCAATGATCTCTCAATACGTGCAATGTGAGTACTTCTCCAAGAATTGCAAAGCCATTTATCTCTTTGAAAATCAGCCAGTAAATGTGAGACTGAGAGTGAGTGTCCCCTAGTATGCGTTGGGGCTGCTTCCTTCCCTATTGGTAGTTGTAGGAGATGGGCAGAAGCATATACTCAGTATACATTTTTGATATCAGGAGAGGTGTATTAATTAATAGAATTCAAATTTTCCCATTATAGTTTAAATCAATAAATTGTAAAAATCAATTTAAACATACAATGCAAATATTGATTTTTTAAAAATTCATTCATGATAAATCAAACTAAATTTTTAAATTTCATGATCTTAAATTTTTTACTTTGAATTCGTAAAATTAAAAAATGAGTCATTTACAGGACTCGAACCCACGTTCGTGGTCTACACCTGTGTTTGTTTTAACCTTTAAACTAAGCACCTCTTAAGAGTTTAAGATTTTCATTTGACTATATGTAGCGGATGAGTAGAAATGAAATTCTGTTTAATTCACACTTTACCAATCGGTTAGAATTATTAATCCGCCACCTAAAAGAAGATTTTATTATTTATTAGTTATATTTTTAATGTGATTAATTAATTATAACTAAAAACTTTTTTTTGGGGAAGGTCAAACCAGGGTCGAATCCAGAATTTTTTTTAACAGGGGATGAGTGGAATGATATAACTCCACCAGAACGTGAAACCTGAGGCCTTTTTGCGAAATATTTGTGAAAATTAAGAGTAAAAAGGTGATAATTGATGCTCACTGACAAAGTGAGTACAATTCTTAGCCCTTGTTGTTTTGTGTGTGTGTGGGGGGGTTAAAGATAGTTATCTCTGTGTCTGAGCCTGCTAGGTGGCGAACGTTTTTATGAATGTCTGGCAAAATATAGATGAGCCTATGACTCTAAATTTTACGGGAATACGTTTGCGATTGCATCTATTATTTTATTTAAGATATGAAGATAATTAAAATTTTATTACTTACCGACCACTGTAAGATAAACAGGATGACCTATTGGAGGAGTGGTGGAAATTTGACATTCATAAATTCCACTATCCTTCCGTTGTGGATATCGTATCCGTAAGGTCCAATCTTCAGTTTGTGGCAAATGTATAGCCTCGAAACGTTGATCCGAAGTGTAAGTATACCGACCCACGGTGAGTAGATGGATATCCCGGTGTCGAACCCACGAAACCTGAAATAAAACCTATAAAGTTATTTATATCACTTTAAACCTTTATAGTTATATTTATATAATTTCATTTTGAATTATAAACAAATCCATCAATTTAATTTAAGTTATTTTATAATAGATCTCTTAATAATAATTTTTACTTTTAAAATAACTTTTTGATATTTAAGGAGACAAAGTCAGGGTGTAGTTGTATTCGTTGAAAAAACCCATTCCCTAGCATATATTAGGTTGAATGAAAGGGACCGGGTGAAAATAGATATCAAATTAGAAAATAATATAAGAGAGAAAACTAGGAAATTATGTAGCTTCACGCAGCGCCAATAGAAGGGTATAGCCTGAGGTCAACTGAGTTAGAGTGTCTTCATACATGAAAAAACCTCGGGTAAATAAATGGGGAGGAACCATAGTAATAATAAAATCTCACACATTAAATTTTTTTGCGATCGCAATACTTTCTCACTATATTTTTCAGATATACAGGGATGTTCAAAAAAATACACAATACTACCACTTTTTTTTAAAATAGAATAATAGCTGCTATATTATTGTGAGTATTACAGCAATATAAAGGGAATAGTTACAGCACAGACACAGTTTCTTTGTGTTATTTCAATAAGAGCTCATACTGCAAACTTTCATTTAGATGTGCGTGCCTATCTGGATAACACTTGACCGGACAAAGGGGTCCTATTGAGTACCCTCCACGTTCACCTGATTTAACCCCCTTAGATTTTTACTTGTGGGAGACCGTCAAGGACGTAGTGTACAGTGAGAAGCCACAGTCACTTGTTAAACCATGAAATTGAAAAGGCTTGTGAAGCAATACAATCCCTGTGGCTACTTTGGAAGATGTAACCAGGAATGTACAGCATCGAGCTCAAAAGTGTTTGGAGGCCGGTGGTTTGCAGTTTGAACACTTATTGAAATAACATGAAGAAACTATATATGCTGTAACTATTCCCCTTATATTACTGTAATACTCTCAATAATATAGAAACTATTCTATTTTTAAAGTGTGTACACATTTTTTTGACGCCTATATAAGTAAGAGAAAGTAAAAATTGGCTGTCATATTAAAAGTTTATAAATGGATGGGGTTGTGTGTTTGTGTGAGACAGAAAACAAAAAAAAAATTTGAAATAATTTGTGAAACCAAAATAAGAGAAAAACAATCTGTTAACACAAAAAAATCACCCTTAAAAATACAAAAAGTATATTTTTCTCTTTTCAGCATTGGAGGCCATTCATATATATATTTACGATAGAAGTTATACGACCATATTTATTCAAATTAATTGATAGCTAATGTAATTGCAATAAATGTTATCGCTCGAGACAAGAAGCGAACCAGTGTCCTAGATTATGAAACAAGAATTATACTTCTGCTCAAAGGGACAAGGGCATAAAAGATATTTTAATATTAATTATTTAAAATTCCATAATTTAGGCCTTTCTTGGTCCAGTTTTACAAAGCAGAAAAATAAATGGGCCAAAGAAAAAAAATATTAAGCTACAAAAAATCAGTGGAAGGGAGGCGCAATTAAAAATAATACGAAAAATTGGGTCCAAAGACTAAAAGGCTGAGAATCTCTTATATACAATTTATAGTGTACAGTTGTAAATGGCCTTCATTGTTGGAAGACAAAAAAAATTTAACTAACAAATAAAAATTCGAATTGAAAATTATTTTTTTTTGAGAAATCTAATAATTTGTTTAAATAATTAACAACTAATCTTTATTTATTTAAAATCTTAGAAATATCACCATCTGAGATTCTGTTGAATAATAAAGTGCTGTGACCTTCCACCCTTTTAATCAATCATCGCCAGAAAGATAATTAGAGTCGTAGTGAAGATATTTTGTAGGGGGGGGGGGGGGAAAGAGTGGATGTTAAAAACGACAACAACATTTTATTATTTGGGAAAAAAATAGACCAAATTTTCCCAATTTAGATTTGATTTAAATCGTTGGACCTTTTTTTTAGAATTAAAATAGACCTTATTACATCATCCAATATTATAAAATGAATAAAATAAAAAATAAAAAACTGAGTTTTGGAGGATTAAGAAAAATAGAAAATGCTATGCAGTAGTGACGAGAGTTTACTCGAAGCTGAATCCTATTTAAAAATTTATTTTATTTATTTATATCCGAACATTTGACAAGCACTCAGGGTCCAATATGAAAAAATGCACAGTCTCCTTTCAACCTTTGAACACGGCTCCTGACAAGGGGTAGAGGTGGGTACCATTATATAATCATTATATAATTCGAAATATATGGTATGTACAAATTTAGTTTCATTTCATTTATTTTACGAAGTATAATTTTATTTGTAACTAACAAATCGTTTGGATAAGAATTTATATTCATTGAATAGGGTACGAAAATAGATCTCCTGTAACTCTAAAAGTGTTCAAAGGTTGAAAGAAGACTGTGCATTTTTTCATATTGGACCCTGAGTGCTTGTCAAATGTTCGGATATAAATAAATAAAATAAATTTTTAAATAGGATTCAGCTTCGAGTAAACTCTCGTCACTACTGCATAGCATTTTCTATTTTTCTTAATCCTCTAAAACTCAGTTTTTTATTTTCTATTTTATTCATTTTATAATATTGGATGATGTAATTCATTTCTTGAATGTGAAGTATAAAACCGATAAAGCAATTCATAAATATTTATTATAATTGTGTTATATTTATTAATATAATATATTTGATTGGAAGGTGCTGTTTGAAGTTTGATGAGGACGGTAGAAGATAGATTAGAGCATTGAAAAAATCTTTTGGATGCCAATTAGACAGCATAAGACACTCACTATAATAAAAAAAAAATATGTATGCATGCATTGTTTTGAATCATATAAGATTCTCTATGATAATTTTGAGGCACAATTACACATCCAATAAGTGATTGATGATGAATAAATAAATTTTGTCTGAAACATCTCCAAAGGTTTTTTTCATTCCTGCAATCTGCTGTACTTTTTACAAATTTTGTCAACACAAGGCTACCTGGGGGTATATTTCGGATTATATAATGATTATATAATGGTTTCAGTCCAATACACATTCAGAGGTAAATATAATTGAAAAAAATAGTGCAAGCAAAAACATGGAAAATTGATAGAAAAAAATAAAAATGAAATTTCGAAAGAAAATCAAATTCTAAATACATATGGGAAAAAAATTTTTATCCCCCTCACCATCCCTATAAAAAATATTTTGAATATAAAATAAATCGATATTTAATGTTAAAATAATAAGTAAGACAAGTCCTAATTTGACATTAACAATTGAAAAGTGGAATAATCGCTTTGGCTCCTGTACAGCTAGTAGCTTATATTAAATATTAAATAATAATGGGATCCATAAAAGAAAACAAATTTATCATTGCTAATAAAAGAAATAAGCTTTATCATTTTTATTAAAATGTAAACACACAATTACAACTTAGTCAGTGCTAAAAAATAAATCACCAACACCATTTTTTTAATTTTAACCCATGAAAAATGAATTTATTAAATGAATTCCTTTGTTGACGCCAATGCCTATTATGGGTTTGTTGTTGTTAATCATTGTTAATATAAACTCATTGTTTAAAACAATTTATTAACTCACCTTATAATTAAACAATAACCTGATAAAAATTAAAAAAACGCATTTAATACAAATTAAAAAGAGAATTAGCACAAATTTGTATGAATTTATGAATAATAAAATATTATAAACGGAAAAGAAGAAAAACACGGGAGTAAGGAGAACTCAAAGCAAAGTTACCAACTTCAGAATTAACCAATGTTTCAAATAATTTTTTTAAAAAATTATATTAAAATAAAATTCAAAAGTGGAATAAATAACAATTAAATTATCAATAATAATATTTAAATAAATAGATAAATTAAATTTAATGATTTATATTTATACATATTTCGTAACATATGAAAACAAATATTATATTTATAATAAAATTTTTTTTATAATTAATCAAAAATATTAAATTATAATTTTATTAAATTAAAAAGTAATATTTGACTATTTTTTTTGTTTGATATCAACATTACAAAAAAAAAAAAAAATTTTTAAATTAATAAATAAATTAATGAATTATTACTTTCTGATTATTTTAAAAGAAAATAAATTTTATAATTAATTATTTTATAGAAAAATAAATATAAAGATAAAATTTTAAAAGTGACAGAAAGTTATCATTCTCCTAATATTTTTTCCCCCCATTGGGCAGCTATACTAATTTATATTCAGCATTTAATACAAAATAAGTGTGCCAATTTTTTTGTTTGAGAATTTTTCCTTATATTGGAGTTATTAATTAATTAAGTCTATTAAGTCTAAAGTTAATTAAGACCTATAAATTGATTTCCCCCCCCCCCCCCTCTGAGTAGAGCTGCTATAATAATCTATATATGGTTGAATTAAGAATTCAATATACAATAACTGTATCAATTTTCATTTATGTAAAAAATAAAGTAAGACAGATTCCTCGTTTATGGCATGATAAATACCCCTGTCTAATGTAATTTCATCTTTATATCTAAAATAAAAAGAAATTAAAATTTTATAAAATAATTAAGGGACAGTTTATTCATCTGCCTACCAAACGACAAAAATCAATTATATTTATATTTTTCAACATCTAATAATCAAAATATGAATGATTTGTTTATATTATTTAATTTCTTAATAAATTCAAGTAACTTCAGGTACCAAATTCGTTTATTTAATTGAAAAAACCCGAAATAAATGTTTAGATAGGTTGAAAAATTTCTCATAATTAAAGGCGCATCATTCAAAAAATCAAATTTGTAAATGTCATGAATAAAAACTTAGAAATTATGATATCTTACTCAAAAATTTACCATAAATCTTTGCTTATTTAAAAGTCACTATGTTTCCTTGATATCTGACCCGAACTCATTTTTAAAAGAATATGTGGAATGTTCCATAAATAATAATAAATAATAAATATTTCCTTATTATCAATATCTTTCATAATTCTATTAATATTTTTTTCGTTTATTTATAAATAAAATTTATTTTATTTTAAAAATATTTAAAATTACGATTTTTTAGCAAAAGTGGAATCTCCTTTCCAAAAAATATAAAAGTTATAAACTGAAATTTAATTTATTAAATGAATATGGGCTTTTAAAAAATAAAATTTTCAATAGTTATTGCAAATTTTCTCTTTATTTCGAATCTTGTCGGCGAGTTGCTATGTAAAATGTTCTCATTTAGAAAAGTTTTAGTCAACAAAATATATTTCCTCTAAATTGATTTATAAATTATCTTTTCCACCTATTTTGTTAAAAATTCATGTCTTATTTTTATTTTATTTAGAGAATATAGACACCAATTCAAATACGTATTCGAAATTTCCCATACATTAAGATAACGAAGGATCTCGAAGAAAATCCGAAAATAGCCGAGATGCTATCAAGAGAACAACTTTTTTTAACGAGTGCTTAATTTAGAAAAAAAGACATTTATTTGAAAATTTGTTCTTTTGGAATCTAATTTAACGCTTCATCTCTATATGATTTATCTATATTAATAAGGTAATATATCTTTTTTATTATTTTCTTTTAAAATGTAATAAAGGCTTCTATGTAACTTGAATAATTTTGTTCAAGATTGTACTAGCATGTCTTCCATTCTTTTCTTTAATTCAAAATTTATCCCAAGACATCAAATTACTTTTTTGATTTTAACCCTGTCATAGCTTTTCAAAAATAATTAATATTGCGATTTTAAAATTAATATTTGTAAAATTAGCTGGGTCATTTGAAAGGTATTTTGGGGCAAATGAACATTTTCCCAAATAGCGTTCAAACTATGATTTTTTAAAATTCTCATTATAAACCTGGCTCCTCTTCTAAAAATCCATTGATTCCTACTAAACTAAACTGAAAAGGAAAATTAATAATTAAATAAAATATATATTTTTATATATTTTGTTTGATTTTGGGCTGAAAAAGACCCTTCACACCCCTTTTATTGAATACAAGCAGTCCTGGATGAGTGCATTTATCTCAACTAAATTTCTAAATTTCAGATTAAGGCTTTAGACTTAAATTTCTCAATCAACTTTAGGAACGGATCTGTCTTCAAAAAGTGTTATTAAATGATATCAATTTTATTTCTTTTTTTTTTATAGAATTCACATTAAAAAGAAAATTGTTTATTTTCAATATCATAAAAGAAATAAATTTATCTCAATAAATTTACACTTAATATATTTGAGTCTATTCCAAAAGTTGATCAAATTGAGAAATTCACGAGTAAATTTTTTTCATAAAACTCAAAATTCCTTCAACCGAATTTGCTCAATACCAAAGAGTCAGTCATTATGCAAAAAACAAAACAAAAGATCAATGGAAAGGAATAAAGTAGGATTTTCACTAGGCTTTTCGGATTCAAGGAATAATCTTGTGGAAAGAATATATAATTCCATCTACATCATGAAAGAGAATTATAACTATTACAAGGAATATTCCTGCCTACCAGACAAAGAAACTTCAAATTTCATTCAGCAAAGGAAAAAACAACCTTATTCAATCATGGGTTGGCTTAGGATAAGAAACTCACTCCACTCATTTTCATAAAGAGAACTTAAGTCTTAAGTTTCAACAATCCATAGCTAAGATCATTTTAAAATTTTTAATACTTAATTCAAATCAATATGAATTTTTTTCTTTCAATAGAACTGCAATAAAATATATAACTTGAAATTTCCATACAGGTCCGGTTTTACCATTAGGCGATCCTAGTAGACCTCCTTGGGTCGCTTGTCGATTGGAAGAAAGTGTCTTTCGTTGGCCGGTGGTGAAAAAACAGAAAATTCTTCCTAAACTCTTATTAATTGGTTGAATTTTGCGGTTTTTGGGCTTTAATAATTAAATGAAACTTTTTTATATTTCTTTTTTGAAATTTTGTTGTTTTTTGTTATATAAAAATTTTAACTAAAATTTTTTTTATCAAATTTGTTTATACGCGTCGTAATCATGAAAACTCATTACAAAGTACATGGGGGACTTACACAGAGACAGTCGGTAAACTTCGCGCGATTTTCGTCCCACCGAAACAACACTTTTGAGGTTGACAAAAAAAACTCGAGGAATCGGGACCATTTGCAACCGTAAAATCGCCCAGTCCAAATCGTATGATTCGAACGGAACAAAACATTGCAATAATGCAAGACAGTGAGAATGTGGGCCCCCGGATATCGGTTCTTCATCGTCCATCCTCGATTCAACAAAATTTGACAAAAAATCTTCGTAAGCAACTTTACAAGATTCAGTTGACACAAGAGATCTTTTGTCAGCATTCATTGAACTGAGAATGTCGACATTCCCAAATGTTGTGACGAAGCGACTTCTGGGAGCTCATAGTCTTGCATAGGCTCACTGTTTTGCCCCATTGCAATGTTTTGTTCCTTTCGACTAATATGATTTCGACCGGGCAATTTTACGGTTGCAACAGACTCGAATCTTTGTCAACTTCTTAACTGTTGTTTCATTATTATGACTGAAGATGGCGCGAATTTTACGGACTGTCTGCTTAGGTCTCCCATGTACTTTCTAGTGAATTTTCACAGTTACGAGGCGTTGCCCGTGTGAACCTCTCCATTGCAACCAAAAGAAAAAAACAATGCTCAATTAATCGGATGAATAATTGAAACTGTTGAAATGCAAAATGTCAACCAATTGAATTTTCGCCCAACATTTTGGGCGTAGACGGCGTCTTGCTTGGAATTCCTCCCCTCCATCACACTCCGAACGACCGAATGGTGGGAGAGTAATAGCGACTGAAACGCCGCCACTGCATGCCGCCGCCATTATGCGTCGAAACGGGGTCACCTACATTTCGTTTTCACTGGCTTTCCTTTGTCCTCTGATCCGATACCAGGCTATTTTCCGACCCTTGCGTTTTGTGACCTGGTATATTCTTTCGGAATTACGTTTGGTCCTTATTTCCATTGCCTGATACCTTTTGACGATCTGAGCTTTCCTTGATTGATTCTTCCATCTGACCCAATCATTCTCCTGAATTCGATTTCGGCCATTTTCTTTCCACTACCCATTTTCACATTCAAGTTCCATTCTTTTCTTCCTCGCCTTGTTATTTCTCCATTAATATTCTTTTATTTCAACTTTTATTTATTTCTTTTTATTTCCATCACAGCGAATGTATGATCGGGTTATTTTTTAAAATACTTTTATGCAAATCGCTATATTTATTTTGTATATATTTCTAGATAACAAACGAGTGTATTAAGTTAATTTTTTTATTTTCACACGCGAGTTTGATTTCTTTTGTTTTTCAACCATAAAGCATAGCCATCCCGCGTCCCGAACCTGCTGGTTTTTAGTTTTACAGTCCGTTAATTACATCGAATTATAATTTCGCATTCTTACAAAAACTAAAATGATTAGAACTGTGCTAACCACCTTCAAACAAAAATGCCGGCCAATTCAAAACCTGTGCTCTTTATGAAACATCCTATATATTTTGATAAGGAGCGTATGAATTTTTCTGTATAGCGGTTGCCATCTACCCTTGTACCAGTCCTGTGTGTACTTATCCATTGATAAACATTTAGTAAAAATCGAGAATGAAGCTTTTCAGCCAGAAAAGGAGTTAAATAAATTTCTTTAGTCGCGACTTCTATTAAAAATTATTACTTTTTAGAATTTTAATTGTTTAAATTTAAGGATATATTATAGAACCTATGAAAACGTAGATTCTTTTCGATATTAAGCATATATTTAAATTATTATTTTACAAAAGGTAAAATCAAATTTTTTTTCAGAATAATTTCAACTTTAAAAGATAATCATAAATCTTCAAAGGATTGGAATCTCATAAATATCTCTACCTGGAAATGATTACCCCTCACAACTGATTGTTAACAACTATGGATTTTTTTCTATTACATTTAAAGGTAAAATATAATATTTAATCTTAATATTTACTGTTTTGTAGTGAGGGTAAGTATTTGTTGAATCTGGTTTTGTAATGCAACTCTAACATCAATTTATCGAAAATATTTCGAGCAATATACACTGCTCATCCTTAGTGCCAACTATGATTTTAATGTCTTTAGATAAATAGTCTAAGACGGTTTACCTAGCAGAAAAAAATTCTACTATATAATAGAAAAACTGAGATTCCTGGTCCGATTCAAGGAGGCCCGTATTTGCCCAATCAAACACAAAATCATTCCGCACAATATTTTTCTGTTAAACAATATATTGATTGGTACTTTGCAGTCATTAGAGTTGTTTGAAAAACATCAACTATTTTAAACCCTATCAATATGTTTTTTACTATTTATCTCAAGAGACTAAAATTCACATGAAATTGCACAGAGGATGAATAGTGTACATTGCTCGATATGAAAAAAGTTTTAAATGATATAATCAATTTGGATCAAAAGCTGATCAAGATCTAATTATGTTAATTAATAAATAAAACAAAGCCTAAATATATAATCAATATTATATTTATATATAAAATCGGTGATTGTTAGTCTGCTCGCATATAAATCTCGCAAACAAAAAAATTTCAATCATTAAATAAAATTAAATGACAAACCGCAAGTATAGTATGTAAAGAATTATTAAAATAAATAGAGGATTATAATATGAGAAATTAATTAAAATATCACCGGATGGCATACTGCTTGATATGCTGCGTGGACCACTGAAGGAGAACGCCACAACTAGTATTTAATATTTTAAATGATTGGTCTCTGAAGTTTATAAAAACTTATCCATAGATACCAAGAGATATAGAAAGTAAAAATGATAATTGGGGTTCATCCATCAAAACCTCCAATTGGCTAATTTAGAATGATTACAATATTTTATCTAAGATGACTTAGCTTTATCGGGCCAAAAGGGATTTAGTCTGTTGGAGACAATTGCGTTAAATAGGAAAAATTGGAGAGGAAGATTTAGGAGTGCCGGCCCCGCAGCGCGGGACTAGGTCGAAGAAGGAAGAAGACAATACCTTCTATATAAATCGATCGGTAATATTATTGCCTGGAGAATGTATTAAAATAAATTTATATTTAAGCCTCAATTCAAATTTTATTATTAAATTCTTCAGAGGCCTATATTAAAAAAAAAAAAATAAAATAAAATATTTCATAACCAAAATACCAGGGATGATATTCAGCGGATACGCAAAGGTACGACCGTTAAAATTTTTAGCCTTTCATATCTGTTAAAACAAACCCCACAAAATAAAAATCGATTATGTAGCTCTTAAAAAAAAATCAATAATTAAATAATAATAATAAAATAAAATAAAATAAATTGTAAACAAAAACAAAAAATATAAATTTACATTAATCTTTAATATGTTATCATTTAGTTAGTTTAGAACTGCCGATTTCAATTATAAATAATTATAAATAAAGAGGGTTTAATACAATGAATAATATAATTAATGTAAAAAGAAATAGATCATTAGTGGACACAACTCATTTGATGATAATTAATTTAATGGGAAAATCTTTAGAATATTTTGATGCTATGCAACATGTTAAATCCAGACTGAAAGAAGGCCATCATTTGGCCTCTGATAACAGAATAAAACAAAAAGTTATCATACACCAAATATCACTAATAATATGATATGGAAATTATTAAATTAGATACAATCCCTCAATAAAACTGAAAATAAGATTAATATAGTAAATATTGCTTATTTACCTTTACCTTCTTTGCTTATTATTTTTTTTACCGTACCTTTTGTTAAAAATTTTGGATATCACCCCTGCAAAATACAACAAATTATGGAAAAATATTGTATTTATTAATTATGAAAATATGTTGGAATGGATAAAGAGTTTTAAAATAAATAAATATTTATATTCCATAATCTTTTTAATGAAGAGGTCGAGTTCGTTTTGAGACTATTCTTTTGACACCTTTTGATTGTTTATGGCAGAAGCCTTTGGGAGGTACTTTAATAATGTCACACGCTGTACTTTGTACTGGAAAACGTGTTGAGTACTGGGTACTGGAAGACAGAAAATACTTGGTATTGGAAGTAATGAAACTACATAGTAAACTTCTTTCACATCTAAAAATTTTCCAATCCTTGTCCTCTTCTGTTTGTACCCCAAAAATATGTGATTAATAGCTCATATCTTCTGGTTATCACAAACACAGTAAGGACTTTGCCTTAATTCCTAAATAGACTTTCTAATATAAGCTTAAATTAACAAGATCAATTATTACAAATGTCGATCATGTGGCATCTCATTGAACTACTTTTTTCTCACTACACCCCTCTCATATTATCGGTTTATAATACAATTTAGAATACAATTTAGGATATTTAAGTTACCCGATTCTATTGTGCTCGATATTTGTGAAACTATTGATCGTTCGATAAAATCCTTTCACTCTAACGCCTAAGCCTAGAAGGTCGTAGCCTTCAACAATGGTTCTTAATCTTTCTGTCCCCCGTAGGGCAACTTTAAAGTCAGATTTTATATCATGGGTCCCTACTTATATAATATACTTATAGCAATTCAAATTTATAAGTAATTTTTCCAAATGAGTATACAGGTATACCTCGTTAAGCGAAATTTCGTATTACGAGGTAAGAATACCATGATCGTCAGAATAGGAATACGTTTCCATTAAATTCTATTCTTTATAAGAACTGAGCAGAAATATAGGTTGGTGACCATGAGAAATGCATTTAATTGTCTTATCTTTAAGTTATCGAGCTACAAGATATGAAGAAATAAAACGGAATTATCAAACTTACTTCAAACTAACGTTTGTTTTCGTTCTGTATTGGACCACATAATCTCAATAAAGTTCAAATTTTAGACTCGTTTTCTGTTCAGTTAAAAATCAATTTGTAAATGAAATAAAAGGCTTTTAAATAAAGAAAATATTTATTTAATAATGTCATTTTTTTAAATATAAGTCTAAAGTTGGTTGTTTTTTGTTCTTTTCTTTTTCAATTAACAATTGTTTATAAGGAGTTATTGCATTTAAAACTGATCGCACTTCTTCCTAAATCAGGATCATTATCACTAAAAAAACGAGTTCGGCTGAACTCGGTTAACATAACAGCACACTTCGGCAGAACTCGGGCAACGAAACGAGACTTCGTTATATCGAGGTTTCGTTAATAGAGGTAACGTTAAACGAGGTATACCTGTATATCATATACACAGTTTTACTAGATATGAGGGGCTCTTCAAGGCAGCCAAATACAGTTTGCTTTAATATATAGTAAAATTGTCGACGTTTCCGGTCTTTTTCAGGACAATTATATAATTGCCGAGATTTAGACAATATCTCGGCTTCCTCCAGTGAGATGTGTTCAAACAATGAGGCTAAGAGACCAACCATGCCGATGAGACGAACACATCTCTTTTGGAGAAGCCGAGATAGTGTCTAAATCTCGGCAATTATATAATTGTCCTGAAAAAGATATTGTCTAAATCTCGGTAGATAAAAAATTGACTTGAGAAAAATCGGGAGACCCATTAACGAAATTTTTAAAAATCTTGCTGTTTTCCATTGGTTACATTTGACCGCACTTCATATCAAATATTCAGCCACCATCTACTTTTCTTCACTTTACTAGCATTAATAGAATTATTGATATATTAATATTTGTTGCAAATAATATTTAAATTGTTTAACGAAATTGTTTAAATGAAAAAGATAAAGTATTTTTGAATCATGCGCGCTTTATCTAACGTTTTTTATTGAAACTTGGGCCGGAATTACATGGGCCGAAACACTCCCTTTGTTACTCCGCCGATAAACTTTTTGGAGATTAGAGGTGAGTACATGTGGAAGAGACAGTAGATGCGTCATTTCAGTGAGATTAGTTTCAAATGTACAGTAAAAATGGTTTCAGGACGTAGGAAAATGATAAAAATGAGAGTTTTTAAACGCTGTATCAACTTTATCATTGCTGCCAAAATGGAGAAAATTGAAGCTGAAACCAGCAATAATAGGAAACGAATTTGGACAAGACACTACATATTAAGAAGAGATGTTAGATAAGGAACTGCAACCATGTTAAGAGAATTTGAAAGTAAAGATTTCAAAGAATATACAAGTTTCATGAGAATGGGTTTGCAACAGTTTGGTTCTTTGCTTGAAACGATATCTATATTCACTGATCACATTGATCGAGTTAAGGGCGAGTGGGCAGGTGGAGGGGGTACATACTCGGTTTATCCACTGTCTCGCCCGAATCTCCTCCACACTAGACCGAATACTGAGTATACTGATCACATTAGCAGGTGTAATTCCGGCATTATTTTTAGCATTTGAAATATTAGTTATATTAAAAAATATGTTTTATTTCTAATTCTTTACAATTATAAATCATGTAAAAAAATCTAATATTAATCTTGGATCTCATGAGATTTAACAAGATATTCGTTTATTGGTTCAAATGATGTGAGCATTAATCGGTGATCGCCTCTTTTCACAATTTCCAGTCCCTTACGTTGTTTGGTTAGAATAATGAGGACTTGAATGAACCCACAATCAACTAAATATGATGTTGGAAATGCTACCATTAACAAATGTACTTTTTCCTAAAGTTGAGAATATTGCTTGCAATTTCATCATTGATCTAAAACCCATTGTTATTATTTTTAAATTTAACTTGTGCTGTTGTAATACTATTTTCTAGCTCAATTAGATTTTCTTGAAGAGCCATATCCTCATTAAATGCATCCAAGGCAAATGAGTCTATTATCACTTTAATTATCATGTTCAAAATTTCAAAAAACCTAGTTTCCATTTCACTATATAATAATATATATATTCTTAAGATGATTAATATATAATTATGTCATCATCATTAATATTTACTTTTACTTTTTGTGATTTCATTGAAGGAAATAGAGAAAATTCGCTACGACCAATATTTTTCCAATATACTTGAAGTTTATTCATAAAGGCTTTAATGTTTCTTTATGCTGCTATATGAGGCTACTGATTCTTCCTTGTAATTATTGAAAATATTAAATTTTTCAAAAATATGATAAGGATAAAATATATTCAATGAAATTATACTCCTTATTCCTAAGAGTAACGAAACGTCGAAGACAATGATTTAATGCGATTGACTTGTATCATAAAAAATAGCGCGTCAAACAATCTACCTCCCAAATTTTTAGCAGCTAAATGTAGTCGATGTATTTTGTAGTAGATACAAAAAACAGTAGGTACATCGTTCTTTAAAAGTGCAACCAACAAATCCTTTATATTTGCCCGTCATGGTCCCAGCACTTTCTTTAGCACAGGAAATAATTTTTTCTAAAGCAATGTTTCTACAAACTAAATGTTCTCATTAAAAATATATTCACTTTTGTAACTGTTTTCAACAAACGAGCAAAAAGAATTTCTTTGATGTGTTTCATCCCTCTTAATGTTAATTCATCTATTTGTAAAGCAATCTTTTACTCTTATTTCAGCAATTAATTGTTCTTCAACTGCCATTTCGCCGATTCGTCTTTAAATGGATGAATTACTTAATGAAATGGTTTAAATAATTTCATACGCACTTCTAACCATAACAGTTAAAACTATACCAGAAACAGCTGGAATTATTAATGTTTATTGAGGTTTTCCTGTCTTCGCAATTAACTTTGAAATTTCTTAGGATGCAATTAAACCTTTATCCAATTTTCTTATTCTTTGACAAAATGGTTAGTTTATTGTTGTTTTGTTTTTAAAATCATTACTCAGTTTTTGAAAATATTTCAATGGTTTCACTGTTTTTCGGGAGGTTTCACTGCTAAGTGATCGCATACTATCATTTGTCAACATTAAACACAATAGAATTTTATAATTTTGCAGTGATGGAATAAAAAAACCTAAAAGCAAGGTACTACAAAGAATACTATTGACATTTTTTCTTTGCTGATGTAGTCATTGTTATATTAATACCTAAAAATTGAAACATATTTAAAGGATACTACTTAGTTTTGTAATACTTTAATTTAATATTTAATTATGAGTACTTGTTCGTAACAAAATAAGGAATTGAATTTTACTCAAGTACTAGTCAAATGAATTATAAAAATGTATTTGAATGTAAAACTTATAGAAAATTTCCGACACTTGATACTATATTTTTTTAGTAATTTTTTTTATTTTATATTTTGTATTTGATTTGAAAATTTTTAATAAAATTACATTATATTTATTTTTTAATTAATATTTTTAATATGGCCTGCTGAATTCAATATTTTTCCGCTCCTTTGGACCTTCCTGTGGTCCCCTGACTCCCGTTGAGAACCACTTCCCTACAACATAAGCCAGATTCATCAAAATTGATGATTAACATGTTTGTTTCTTTGTTAAGCTTAAGAAGGGATCCAGAGGAATTTTTCTGATAAGGGGAGAGGGATAAAATTTTTTTCCATTATTTCAAAAGTGAATTCTTATATTTTCCAATTTAGAAAAAATGTATATGTTACCGTAAAAACCCAAAATCAGTTTAAACCCGATTTGTCTAATTGGTTTTGACAAGACCCTTCCTTCAATGCATTATCTAGAGAATATTAAAATTCACGAAGTACCTTTAAGGAAAATTGCAATAGACCGAAAAACTTTATATATTTGCAATTTTTTATGGTTTTTGTTAAATTCAGTATCGGCTGAAAATTATCATTTAAAAGTTTTTTGCAAGTTTTCGTTTTGGTGATAGTGTTGGCTCTTTTGAAGTATGGTTTGGTTCCTTTTTTCGGTTCTATTCAAAGCAAATAAAAAATTTTGACTTATTTTTATAATTTTGAATAGAACTGAAAAGCGGACGGGATCAGCCCTTATGGAGTTGAACCGGTTAGATCCCTACAAGTTGTTTTAATTTTTTTTTAATCTAAAGAGAATCACTCTATTTTACCGAACGTGACAAGTGGTTTTAAATATAACAGTTCCATGTTCAAAACCTAATGATAGATACCAGCTTTCATTTTGTATAGAAATTTTACTTAATATTGGTTTTAACTAACTAGTAATAAATCAAGTCATAACTAGAAAAGGTATAGTGAAAAATAGAACTATCTAATGAACATGTTTTAGTATTAACTAGTTACTGCTAATATTGACGAAAGGACTTATTGATACTAGTTAAAACTAATATCTAAAGATAGGCAAATCGGGTTTTAAATCATTTCAAATTTTCACGGTAACATGCATTTAAAAAAATATAAATATACCCTTTTTATTTTTCTAATTTTCTTTAAAATAATTCTTAAAATTATCTTTTCTAAATTACCATAAGACAAATATATTTTACATTTTTTCTTATATTGAAAACATTTTATTTAAAATATTTTAAGGTAAATAATCTTTATCCTCTCCCCTCCGAAATTGAAAAAAGAGGAAGCTAAGAGTGTATACAAGGGTAGGAAGAGGTAATCCCCTCCGGTCTTGTATCCGACTTTGATTCAGCTCACTCTTTTTTAATTTGTCTATGGTAACTAAATTAATAAGGCAGCCAAAGTATGAAATAAAAAACAATTTTTTTTATTTCGGCTTATCGTCGACGTTACGGGTCGGTCATCCCTCCCTTCATCAGGATCCAGCTGTTAAAGCATTATTAAAGGTGACTAAAATATTAATAATAAATAATAATATATTATTTAAAAAGTATTTTACAATAATATATATATGTAGTGATTTTGTTAATTCTTGACTGCTTTGACTCAAATTTTACTTACCGTCCGATTTCCCAAATTTTTCACTCTGCATTTAAGAAAGGCTGTTTTGCCCACAAGCCCTGTAAGGTTGTTGGGCACAGAAGTGTCAAAATGAGGTCCTGATCCTGTTGAAGGAAGTTCTTGTAGGAAGTCCTTGTAAAATTTGCGCGAACCACATGATACACCTTAAACAAAAAAATAATTATATCTCAATTAATATTACTTGACTTCAATAACCTTTGAAAAGATGTTAGAGGTATATAAATTTTAAAGGATACCACATGATAAGCCAATAATTTAACTGTAAACATGCCATTAAAACAAAAAGCTCACAATATTAAAATAAACAATAATTTAACATCCACTTATGCAGTAGCATAGCTAAAGTTGTGAACAACCTGGGATGTTTCCCCCAGGTCACAGTGAGTTGGCAAAATTACGATTCATATGTCATAATGTGATCTATTTACTCTAAAAAAAGGTCAAACTTTTTAAAAATTACACCAATTTCCAAAATTTTGTTGAAATTTTTAACAAGGAATCTTAAAGTTAACAAATTACATCAAAGTCCCAATTGGCTATCTATCTATCGATTTCTTTCCCCGTGAATAGTGGCGCGAATGATTTTATTTACTTGTAGTTTTTTTTCTTATATATTACGCATGTTATATTTTTTCTTTTCTTACGGTATTTGATAGAATGGTTGATTACACCGGTGAAAATTTTGAAAAAAAAAAAAAAAAATCTGGTATGACTAAACTCACATCACACAACTTTCTCTTATCTAAGATAAAGAAAGTTGACTGCTGTCACACCAAATTTCTTACGTCGGGCACGTTGGCCCATGATGGACCAATACAAGCCATCACCATCTTTTAGAGAGGCTGGCTACAGTCCCAGTCAGTGCAAGAGAGGTGCGCAGTAGCCATCATATGCAAGAGAAACTTTTAAATTGAAGGTGTAAAATTATTAATACATCTTAAAAATAATCCATTTTATTATATGTAATCAAAACCGTTAAAATGGCGAAGAGAAATTCACAAAAAACCTAAAAACGAACAAGAGTAAAGAAGACCCCAGACAATTTTGGGGCGGATAAAGGTTAATACATTTCAAAGATCATCTAATAAATAATAGATATATGAATTTTATTCAAAATCGTTAGAGCGAATTTTTAGAAATTGGAAAAAAATTAAAAAAGTACATCAGTAAAGTACTAGTACCCGTTGGCCGATTTTATTCAAAAGCCTCGAGCTGCATGCGATTAGGGTTAAACATAAAGTTTCAGCCTCGTAAATTTTTTCGTTTTTTGAAAAATCTTGTTCATACGAGGGTTGCCTTTTATATTTCGGGATTGCCCTAAACTAGTGCTGCTGACGCTTCTATCCTAAAGTTTGACATTTTTGATGGTATACGTACTCTGAACGTATTGACATAGAAGGGCTATTTGTGTAGTTTACAATAACTTGAAATCATCTCGGCTAAAAATGGAATTAAATCGTGAACATTTTCAAGCGATTATTTTTTATACAACGTTAGACGTGGATTAACCCAACAACAGTGCATCGATGAACTTAATTCGACTTTTGGCGATGAAGCACCATCATACTGTTTATTGATGGTTTGCCGACTTCAATCGTGGCCGTAGTTTGGTTAAGGACGAATTTCGTGAAGGTCGTCCAAAATCGGTTGTTGTTCCGGAAAACATTGAGGCTGTCAGTGAACTGATACTGCAAGATCATCATGTGACTTATCGTGAGGTATCGTTGGGCATTACTGGGATCAACATACATTCAATATTGTATGAATATTTGGCCGTCAAAAAGATTTGTTTTTGATCTCAAATCCCGAAGTATAAAAGGCAACCCTCGTATATAGACACAAACAGACCATTTTGTGAAACCCATTTTTTTTAGACTAGGGGAATCTCAAAACGAAATTTCCATTTAAATCTCAACATCGATTTTTTTTGCGATCACAATACTTTCACTATATATTTCATATATAATTAAGAGAAAGTAAAAAATAGTAAATTTACAGTATAGGCTGATGTATTATTAAATTTATTTGAAACCCTTCGTTTACCGTACGTCAACCAGCTAGGAAGAAATTCCCGGCGAAATCTTTTCTTTTCCCTCTATTGCAATTCTTCCTTAAATGGGTAATTTGATAACGTACTTATAATAAATTAAGTTTTTTTTTATAATTAATAATCGTAAAGTTTGATATAAAATGCCATGAAGGTTATGAAATATAAGAATATGTTACCATTTTTTAAAATTATGTTCATTTGACAATGAGAGTGGGGGGAGTGTCCCTCTCCTCCTTTGGCTAAATAGTTCTTAATAATTTTGGTAATATATTCAGCGATCTAATGTTAGTGGCTTATTGCGGGCAAAGCTTATATTGTGTTACTTTTTGTTACTTTTCACGGTGTTTATAGCGCCACTATTGCGTTTCTATTATTTATTCTCATGCCCTCTGCCAGCCAAAATAAAAAAGAGAGATAAAGAAAAAGAGGAAAATAGACAAATCTTACCTTGAATATTTTTATTCAGATTTTTTCAACATTCTCAATCAAGTCTTAGTTTGACAGGCATAAACTTTTGAGAGATCTTCAGGAATTTTCTCATAATATCGTCATAATTACAATTAACCCTACGCTTGATGTGATATTTGATCACTTTACTTTTATATTTAGTCTCAACATTATTTAAGTAAGTGCCATGGAGTCTATAATTTTAGATTAAGTTAAAATTTAAAAAAAATTTGTAATTTTTTTATTACCTTGATATATTTTCTGAAATTATGAAATTTGATGTAATCGAACCAGAGATTTCTGTGTATTAGTAGATTATTTTCATTATACAACAGGCATATAACTTTAGAATTTTCTTTTAAAATATTATAAAGTTGAATATACTTGTCATCTAAAATAGCTAATAAGCCGTTAGGATAATTCTTCATATCTTTTGTTGGATGAATCTTTAGTTGCATTTTGTTCATAGAATTTTTTATACATAAAAGCAGCAAAGCAAATTTTCATTTTAGCTATTAAAAAAAAAAAGGACGACTCATTAATAGTTCATAGATTATTATAGATATGAAAGAGGCAAATTCGAATCCATTAACTTCAAACAAGTTATACTTTCTGAGTTGGATCTCTGCCAATAAAACGGTAGCGCGAAACTTTAAAAAAAATGAAAATGAACTTAAAAGTTCTTGCCAAAAAAGTAACTAGTTACTCGTTATTAGTTCTTTTCATTTTTAGTTATACTTCCAAGTTACAAAAAAGTAGACCTTGAGTACTTGTAACTTCTAGTTACTACCCAGCCTCTCATATAGATAAGAGTCAATCTGATGTTCGACTTTCTTCGGTTATTTTCGGTTTTTTACGGCGATTCCTGCGCCTTAAATGGAATTCATATGTGAATTCAACTAACAACCATATAACATTAATAACACCCATTCCATCATCATCATTGCTAACAATCATACAATACAAAAATTTTAAACTTAATTTTACATTCATAATTAGACAATATAACTGAAAAAAGAAAAAAATATATATGCTCATTTCTCTTTTATCGATAGATTAGTTATCGAAAAAAAAACAAGTCGATCAGACTAACCTGAGTAGTCAACTTTGCCAACCAAAAACTAACAAATAATAGTGGGATTTCGGAGAGTTCCTTAAGATAAAAGATATTTTTGTCTAATAATATTTAATTTTAATATTTTTTGTGTTGTTGAAAGAAATTACCCCAGGCACAGAGAGAGAGAGAGAGAGAGAGAGAGAGATCATTCCAACAACTAATTAAATGAACTCAGGGGACCTCAAAATACATTTTTGTAGCATTAGTTCAATTTTTTTTTTTTAAAATTAACTTTACCAACCTAACCTTTGGTTAGTTAGCAAAGTGAGAGATATGAGGAAGTAAAAAAAATAATTGACAATTTATTGACTTATAGTTTCTTAGGACATTGTTTTAAAAACCACCACCTTTTCCAAAACAAATCACTATTATTCAAAAAAGATAACAAACCTACCTAACAAACGAAAAATTATTCTTCAAAAGAAAATTTAGAATGATAAAAATTGCAAGCTATTACTGTTCTTTATTTATAAATTTTATATTAAAAAAATCTATACATTTTTGTTTAAAAATACGTATTTCGCTATTAAATTACCAATCTATTTTTTTTCTTAAAATTTGGGTGGATCATGTCATCACGAAACAACTTATTTAAAAAGAGAATTATAATTTTTTTAAAATTCGTGTAAAAAGAGAAATGAGTAAAAAATTGTATAAATTCACTCTATTGGTTATCCTAGAATATAAATCAATATATTTTTGAATCTCCTAAACACACTAAATACCATGCAACTCAAGCTATCCCCCTCCCCTTATTCATCAACAATAGACCGGGATTCTTGAGTATTGTTTCAAAATAAATCAATAATTCAACATTTTTGTCCACAACGAGTCAATTTATTCTACATTTTCTCTATTGTAAAATGCAGTTGATGTACTAAAGAGGAAAGGCGTTAAGAACTTCAAAAATACTCTCTTATAAAAATGTATAATAAATTGAGTCTTTGTGGACAGAAAAACTGCTAGATCATTTTCTCCTTTTGAACAAATACAAAAAAACATTTGCATTTAATATTTACTCGATTTTTTTTTCTCTTCTAAAAATGCCAGGGGGGAATTGAACAGATTAGGTCAGTTTCAGCGATGTAAAGTCTTTGTAATTTATTAATTCCAGTAGAAAATGATAAGATAATAAGATAAGATAATAAGAAAAAATACATTAATTTGAACCTGATAGCTCAGGATAACGCCACTCGAAGGGTTGCACCCCAACGCCCCCACATCTCCCCCACAGGTTCTGGGGGGTGGTAGCTACGGTATTAAATTTCTTTATAAGAAACATGCATATTAGTCAAAAATTATTTAGTTCATTTTAATCGATTTTTATAAAGATGAATATAATAAGACGGTATCTCATAAAAATTTAATTGATTTTATTTTGAACTGTGAATAAATAAATCATTTATTTGTTTTGTCTCATTAAAACTTTTCGACATTAGCAATCTCAGGGATTATATTGATCTTTGCGCATATATCAACACATAATAACTTTTTTTAAAAGTATAGCAGATCTATTGTTCGCGATTTGTTTTTGTTAAAAATATACTGCAAGATGGAATGCTCTGTCGTCACTTTCTAAACCTGACATAGAAAATTCATTACAGCCTCTTGCTAAGTTACTCGATCGACCATCATAAATCATAATACATCATTATCCGGAGCAGGCCCAGCTGAGAGTCAACAAAAACTTTTATATAGAAAGTTTGACAAACACTATCGACTAGTGGTTCCATTTCGACATGGCATTTGCTACATTCCCAAGTAGACAAATTCTTATCTTTGAATTGATATTATTAATTTATTATATATATTCTAGACGTCTTTTAATGCATGAATTCTGTAAGATAGGACGTTTTTTCTTATTTTTTTGCAGAAATTTCAAAAAACATATATTATATTATATTTATATCTTTTTTCATAATTTCATTTTACCAAGAAATTAATTCATTTGAACTTGAGTAGTCCTCTTACTATATCTAAATAATTTGTCTCTTATTTCCATTCACCTATTATTTTCCAAACACCTTTAACATTCATCCTGATTTTGAGTATCAACTGTTGCGATCCAGTTGTGTTGAGATATATACCCCGTGAAAATATTAAATAAGTAGACTCACTACTAAAATCTAATCTCTCTACCTGACTTTGCTTTCAACTCTAAACTTATTCTAACGTATTAATAATATGAGGCTTACAGTCTTGGGAACCATTTTTTTTTTCTAAGATAATGTGGGCTAGACAAGATATTTTAAAATATAAAGTTGAGAACCCGTTACATGTAATGTATTGTAACGCCACTGTATGGCAGTGGTTGCCAGTACATTGAAGTGGGGGAAGTGGGAAGTCAGTTCATGTTTAACAGTCGAATGTAACCCCGCTTGAACAGCGTTCTTATGCGAAAATAACTTGGGAGGAATGCAGTAGAATGTCACATTGAGCTTGTTGAAGCTTTAGTAAATAATGCTTTACCATATCGAACTATTGCGAGCTGTGAAGTAGCATTTGGCCGTGGAAGAGAAGCATCTGCCGAGACATAACGTTCAGGACTATTTCTACTACTCTATTCCGATACAGCAGCGTTTTTCAACCTTTTTGCCTTCACCATTTTCTCGTTTTGACGCAAGGGTGCAGCTATCAATACGCGACCCATACACTGCGATACAGATCTCGATATTGTTGAAACATAACACTAAATGTTAGTATATATCGTGATCTTCCAATTGTATATTTTAAAATTTCTTACCAGACCAGCATTATTGTGGAAAAAAATAGTTGTCATGTCTTGCGATAATCCTCGTATAATATAAAATAGAGCTTTTTTTTGGAATTAAAGCTTTCACAGTTATTATTATTAAATAAATTATGGTTTAACTATGGTTTAACTATGGTTTATTTGTATTAAATACAACGTTTCAGTCACTCGTTCTATTGCCTTCTTCAGATACAAATCACAGTCTTATATTTAGACTTAGGCCCGGAGGGAGTTGACGTTAGGGTGCCTAGACTTGGTTTGTCTCTCGACTACACCCCACACGTAGTAGTCCAGAGGGTTTAGGAGGCCAAAAGTCCTTCGACCAAAACATGTTAACGTTGTCAGAGAGCCAATTTTGCACTAAATGGCTCGTGTAATTGGGTGCTCTATCTTGTTGATAGATATACGGTCTCCCAGAGGCCACAGTCTCCATCCACGGAATTAGCACTGTCCTCAGGACCTCTCTTCTTTGTGACCGTTTCGCCCTTATGGAAGAAATGCGGCGGCATGACATAGTCCTCACTTGAGACGACGCTGGATATTGGCCGGAAACTTGGTACCACAGGGACGTCCTTGGGGTTGTGGGCGAGCCAACGGTGGTTCCTTGAGTTCCCTTTGGCATCCACGGTGAACATTTTTTCATCAGAGAAAAACTTCATGCGACCAGCAACTTCGTGTTTTAATGAGGACAGAAGCAACTTGCAGCGGCTAATTCTTTTGAGCTTGGCGGCCTCGGAGAGCATTTGGCGGAACTTGAGGACGTAGGAAGTATACGTAGGAGGTATATCTGAGATCCTTTTGAGCGATTCGACTGACGATCGTTAAGCTCACCCCCACTTTCCGAAGCGAGGTCCCCGGGTCTTCTAAAATCATGTCTTGGGCTCTTCGGATGATCTCTGGAGTCCTTGTATCTGCATAACCTATATTTTCCTCACCGGAGTGGAAGAGCCCTCCTTCTGAGACTGTGTATCTCGTCACAACGTCATATACAGTCCATCTTGAGTACCCGAAGAATTTAATAATTTCGGGGGGCGTTCTTCCGGCACGAAGGCTTTCTATAATTGCCGCCATACTCCATGCTTGGGTTGATGAGCTCGGCTATTTTGGGGTTATGAAAGTCTTACTGACATATTTAGCTAACTTTAGAGCCAACTAGCGCCTACCCCTGAATTCAAATATAGCTGGAACTTCAAATACAATTTTGTCCGGATTCTAACGACGACTCTGTATATATTTGACAGATACATCCCCATGATACGCTTCAAGACACACACGGATCTCTTCATTTTTTTAAGGGTTTTATTATTCCGCTCATAAATAGAATTTATTTTTTCCAATAAATCCTCCAAATTAGGCATTTTTGTAGTCCTTTGGTTTGCAATGTAAATGTCGCATCGACCAGGACTCAGGACTAATGGTCATAAGAGAGAATATCAGTAAGTTCAATATTCAACAAGTCAGGCCAAGTTGAATCATTACACAGGGAAGGAGAAATTTTAAACAATACATATAAATTTTCTGGAGTAATATATATATATTATTAATTTTAAACCAAAAATAAATAATTTGAAAATTTATTTAATAATTTAATTTTTTTCCTTAAAAGAAATGTTTTTTATTAGATCTTGGATTAAGATTAAAAAAAAAATATTTTAATCTTAATAATAAGAAAAATAGTTTGTTTGGGCAAAACACGAAAAAAGAGAAAGTAAAGATTTCAAGGAGAGAGAGAGAAAAAATATTTAATTTCCGACTTATCGTGAATGGCTTAATTGAGGTTGATATCACCGATTGGCTGAACAGCGGATAGAAGCGTTGATTCGTTAGTCGAGATTGTATTAGGAACTTCCAAATAACTTGGTATTTATTTTAGTTTTAATTAAAAGAATATTAAAAGTGAATAACTCACTTCCAAAGTTAATTTCAAATATGAAAAATGTACAAATTAGGGTATATGAAGATAAAAGATCGAAATATTTCCAAATTCGATTTATGAAAAATCCTGACGTGATAGGGAAAATTTGAGGTCAGCGCTACAAAATATCTTGGAATCTAAAGAAGAATGTAGAGGAGAAGAGGGATTTTTTTTCAAAATGTCGGCAGGTGTAAGTGATGTATGGATTTTAATAAAATTTGTTAGAGCCGAGGAGGAAATCTCAAAATACTAAAAAAATACATCGATAAAGTATTAGTCCTAGGTGAAAACCTTGCAGTGACTTTACATTAGGCTACCTATATCTAGCTTAAATATCAAATTTGAGCTTTAGTTTTGATTTATTTTTTTTTAGATATTTTGTTCACACACACGCGAAATCCATCTGAGAGATGGTCAAAGTAGCGAAGGCTTCTTAAAAGGCCCATGCATTGAAGTATTCTGGGGGGCCATGAGCCCCAACAAAAATCCCGGCTACAAAGACCTCTTTAAAGACATAGATGTTTATAAAATATTAATTTATATATTTAAATTCGTTCAGATCTTAAAAATTTACTAAAAGTAAAATATCTCCTGATGAATCACCTATCACGAAGTATCTAGGCTATTCTAGCCACTATATTATGGAATGAGATCATTAATTAATCATTTAGTAATCTGTTGCTGTTGGAGGCCGATAAAGGAACGGAAAGGCAGACCGCAGCAAAAAAAGTGAAGTCTTTGGATGCAAAAGCCGAAAGGACACGTTTTGGACAAACTTTATGACTGAAGATGGACGAAACGTCTCCTTTCGGTTTTTGCATCCAAAGGCTTCTTTTTTTTCGCGGCGGTCTGCCTTCCTGTTCCTTTATCATTAGTTAATTAATTATTTAATATAATTGTGTTTAATAAATTTTTCTCTTCTCCGATACTTACTGTGCCAATGTCGGTGTCCAATTTTGAAACTAGACTAGAATTTCATCAAGAAACTTTTATTTAAAAACATTTGTTGTTTTTAAAATTTATCAATGTGAAAAAAAATCATTGTATCATTGTAATCAAAGTAGTCATGTAGTCAAGAAAGTCAATCAATACATGTTATATATAAGTTTGAAAAAAAATTATAAATAATATAATTATATTCTTATATATATATATATATATATATATATAATTATTATTATACCTTATTTTTTATTTTGCTTTAAATGTACATAACAACAGCACAAGTGTCTGGAATTCATCTCTGAGTATCGAGTCCTTCCCAAGGACCTTGGATATTAGAGGTATTTGCGGAGAATGTGTGCAGTTCCAAGCAATGCTGCCTTCTACAGCAGGTGGACTGATGTTCTGTCCAAGTTGAGCTTTTCAGGTGCTTTTCAATGTTTCTTGGAATCCCTCCCAAAGCACCGACTTCTATAGGGAGTACAGTTGTTCGTTTTCGCCATAATCGTTCAACTTCAATTTATAGATCTTTGTATTTTGCGATCTTTTCCAGCTCTTTGTCCTCCATCCTACTGTCGCCTGGTATTGCAACATCTATGATCCAAACACGTTTCTTCTCCACTACTGTTATGTCTGGTGTATTGTGGGCCATGTGTTTGTCACTTTGGATACTGAAGTCCCAGAGGATTTTCGTTTCTCCATTTTCAGTGGTCTTTTCCAGCTTGTGCTCATACCAGGTTTTATTGCAGGATAAGCCGTACTTCTTACAAAGGTTCCAGTGCACCATTGCTGCCCGCCTGTTATGATGTTCAAAATGGTCAGTCCGGGCTATTTTCTTGCAACAGCAGATGAGGTGCTCCACTGTTTCGTCACTCTCTTTGCAAAGACGGCATTTTGGATCATTGTAGGATTTTTCGATTCTTGTTTTTATCGCATTTGTTCGTAAAGCTTGTTCTTGTGCAGCAAATAGGAGGCCTTCAGTTTCTTTCTTTAGAGTTCCCCTTCTGAGCCACCTCCACGTTTTGTTGTTATCGATTTTCCCTTCAATATTCTTAAAATACTGGCCATGGAGTGGTTTGTTCAGCCATTGCTCCTTTCGTGTTGCAAACTGTTGGACTCTGTACTGTTCTTTTGTTTTATTGGCTTTGAGCAGTCCGGCATTGTGGACCTCTTTCATTGCTGGCTTTTAACTCTCTTGGATGTATTCTTTCAGGCCTCTTTTTTCTTCTTCTACTGATTGCTTGACTTGGAGCAGCCCTCTTCCTCCTTCTGACCCTACTAGGTAAAGTCTGTCTATATCAATTCTTGGGTGCAATGCTCGATTTATGGATTTATGGATTTATTATTATTATTGTTTTCCTTTGAACCTCTGTAGTTTTTCCATAGGTTTCCCCAGAGCTCCAACACATCTAGGCTCTCCTATGGACTTGTTTATTTCCAGCGCTGCTCTCCTAACAAGGATAGTCAGCAGTCACTGGAAACCGGTACCGTGTTGGCGGAGTAGACGGAGCCGAGTATTACTGCCTTTTGCATCCGTTCTGGAATATTTTCTGCATTCTGCAGGCCGGAATGATTTTGAGATTAGAGAGCAGCATTCATTCCACAGAAGACGCCAATAATAAGGACCACTATTTTTACTGAGTAACCTCCATGCATCTGTCTCAGTTCGGCCGCAAGATCTTGATACTTGGTCCGTTTGTCCTCCTCTTTGACTTGGATATTCGACTCGGCTGGAGCCGAGAATTCAATGATGTAAACCATTTTAAAATCAAAGGTGGCTTACACCAGCCGGGTAGTTGAAAATGAAAAGTTCCATTATATATGGCACCCCTCATTCTCAACAACGGTCTCAATATCCCCGGGATCATATGACAGCACAGGTGTCTCATCCACACCGTATGAGTGGCGCAAATGATAGTACAACACACTCAATGCCGCATTATGACGGTACACATAGGCAATGGGAGCATACCTCGGGCACGCAGAGAGAAGATGGTATAAAGATTCTTCATGCTGCCCGCCGGCCCTACAATTCGTAGGGCCGTCCACGTTCATAATTCGTCGGCGGTAAGAGAGGGTGTTGATCACGCCATCCTGGCAGGCAAGGATGAATCCCTCCGTCTCGGACCTAAGACCAGCCGACAAACGTGCCCGTTGCCTACAGACCACAAGCCTCAATCTTCTGGAAGAAATCTCCATGTAATGTCCTGTCGACATGCTGCCTTAGTAAGGACTTATATTCTGCATCCCTGACGCGAAGTCTAATCTAAGACGGTCGGAAACCTGCAAGATTACTCTGGAGTCCCCTCCCTTCGGTCAGGTCCAGCTCCAACCCCAGAGACTCTGCGGCCTGCTTTGCTGCCTTGTAAAGAAATGCTCCCACACCTGCCATCTCATGGTCATGGGCCACATGCATATCCTCCAACTTGGCAGAGTGCAACTAATAGAGGCAAAAGTGAGATACAAAAGAGTAGGGGACTCCCTGGAAAACGCCTCCCCGGAAATTTACCCAATTTGTGCATATTAAATCTCCCGTTCTTATGGAGAATTTGGTTTTCCAGAGTGACATTATTTCCTTAATGCATCCCACTATATTTTTATGTACCGAAAGCCTCTCCAACACGTTGATAATGAACATGAGGTGTTGTATCGAAAGCCTTTCGGTAATCGATCCATGCCATCGACAGATTTCTCATGCGTTGGATAGGGTCTTGGCAGATACATCTGTCGATGAGCAGGTATTCGCGGCACCCCTCACTACTGTTTTGCCCCATGTTGTTCGTGTATCTGTTGCGAGACCGGTTCCACTGTCCGAAGTATTCTCTCATTCAGGATCTTCGTGAACGCCTTATAAACGGTATTCAGACAAGTGATCGGCCTGTAATTCTCTGGGCACACCCGCTCCCTCGCCCCCTCCACCAAAAGAAACAAAAACCCAGGACGCCACGGCCACGCAAATATTTACTTTAACAAGGGAGGAAGTTAGGAGGAGAGCGCTCCGCGCCGATGGGAAGATAGCAGAGAAAATGCACTCCGCGAACCTGTTCCCTCAAATCCTCCAGGAAATTCTGAAGGAGGTCTCGGGCCTGAACGATATCATCTTCCAACTAATGGAAGAGAACACACGCGCGGAGGGCGTGAGAATTGCCCTGAACGCCATGAGACGTGGCAGCCAACAACAACAACAACAGCAAATACAGTCACAGCCACAACAACATCAACAACAGACCACCAGCCAGACCCCAAAGGCAGCGACATTCGCTGATATCATAAAGAGACAAGCGAGCAAGAATATATTGGTCATTAAACCAAAAGTGTCACAGGACATCGCCGAAACCAGAAAAAGTCTTAACAAAGTTATAAACCCGGCAGAGTCGGGTCTACAAATACAGCAAATTACTGAGATCAAATCAAAAGGTCTCATAATAAACACAAAAAACCCCGAGGACATTAAAAAAATCTTAAACAAAAAGAAGGACCTGGAAAAGGAGGGGCTCTCCGTCAAGGAATCAGAGAAGAGGAACACCACTATGATCATTTACGATGTCCCTCGGAAACTCGAAAAACGAGAAATCTGGAACAAAATCAAGTCCCAGAACAACCCAAAGATAATCAAAGAAAAGGAAAAATTCAACCCGGTTTTCAAGACCGGGCCAAGAGACAGCAACGCCATCAACTGGGTTGTAGAGGTCAACCCAGAAACAGAAAAGTGTTGACACACCCGGGCAGCAACAACAAAATTTATATCGGTTGGTCCAGCTGCAAGATCTACGACTACGTTTCGACGACACGGTGCTTCAAGTGCCAAAAATTTGGACACGCCCAGAAAGCATGCCGGGCTGAATTGTACACCTGTGGCCACTGTGCACAGAAAGGACACAAAATACACGAATGCCCCAACAAAGAAAATGAGCCGACATGCACAAACTGCATCGTTAGGAACCGCCCGGCAAAACACACCTCAGCCGACAGAAACTGCCCGGCCTACAAAGAGTCACTGGACCACACGATTAGGAGGACGAAATATGAAGATTAAAATGGGAGAGAACAAAAAGAAGAAGAATATCCGGGAAAAGCAAGTAGGTATTAGAATAATTCAACTAAATTGCAGAAAGTCAGTTAACGTTTCAGCGGACCTCAACAAGAAAAGCCTTCGCGGGGTTGATGCGCTCGCGCTCCAGGAACCCTATGTATTTAGGGGGAGCGTACGCGGCTTCAGCCTCACGAAGGACCGAGTACTAACGCCGAACTGCCAGGATCCC